>JAWPHD010024695.1:0-18494 GCA_037043455.1 Cyrtodaria siliqua | reverse complement strand
AAGGTTGGTTAATTCATAAGAAACTGGCTGTAATAAAAACCCTTATCCGGAATAAATGAAGTTTGCTTCACGGTGACCTTCTCTGGTTGGAATGTGTAGTACTCATGCATTTCTGTGTGTGTGTGACGTTTGAAGGGACTGTCGTGACTTAGAAGTGGATTGAAGAGTTTGTTTTGTGTTTCAAGGTCAGTTTCCGGCGAATTTAAGCTATGCATGACGGTCTATTTGTAGTGGTGGAGGCAGTCCACCCACTTATTACTGGGTAGAACCAGGACTATATAATTCCCGCCAACCGTAAGAGTCGTGACGACAATTGCTCACTTACAAGTCGAGCTTCCAGTGGGATTCGAACTCGCAGCGGTGAGAGGCGAGAATAGACACTGATAAGAAAATAACACTGAATCACTAGGTAGTCATGGTGACAATACTTACCTGTCGAGTAGTCATGATTCATTTATAAGTATCTGCGTCTCAAAGTTTGAAGAGGGTAAGGCTATCGGTCTGGGGCGTAGCCTGACTGAAATGCATATAAAGGCCGACAAAGTAGGAGAGTCCGGGGCATGCTCCCGTCTTTTATTTTTGCGAATTTGCGTATTGGCGTTTACTCTGACAGAACACTTGTGTCGGTATATGAACCGAAATATTTAAATTTGTATAGCCATTTTTGGTCTATCTAAGATTATCAATTACCAAATTGATGTAATAGGCCGGGCCTATAAGGCCCTAATAGTAGCTACGCGACTTCTCGTTGACCTAAACCAAACTACATAGAGTAACCCCTAACTAGACAAACACCAGTGTACAACATACGGTACAAGCCGACTAATAACACCCATAAAATAACAAATACACACTAAAAAAACAAACATTCCCAACACCTAAAACACCCCCACACTACCATACCTCCCCATCAAAATTCCCCAAAAAAAACCTCCCTAAACAACCGACTACATAATTTTTACCCCCATCCTACTTAGTACTTAAACAAATATAAACAAAAAAATCTACAAAAAAATTACTAAAATTACCCCAACAAAAACACAACCAACCCCCCACCAAACACAACATCCCCCCAACACCCCCCCCCCCCCACCACCCAAACATACCCACTACATTCATACTCCTCTCCTAACACTACATCAAACTTCACATCAACAACACACCCTAAAAAACATCACCCCCCACTCCAACCCTACAAATAATCCCACCAATAACCCCAAACCCAACAAACCAACATATAACCCCACTCTCTCCCACCAACAAACCAACATCAAACTCCCTCCAACAATCATACTAAACAACATCAAACATCCACCCACTATCAACCACTATCAACTCAAATCATCCTACTAACTCACCCTTAATACCCAACCCACCTCATAATAAACATTATTTCACTACCCAAACTTTATCATAATACTAACTCCCTCACCTCAATAACTATACCATAAACATCCCTTCCCTCATTACACTCACACACACCACTCCATATACCACTAAAAACCCCAAAAATCAATCCAACCAAACCCTTAACCCATCCTACCACCCCACCAACCCACAACCACCAACTCAATCAATCTAATCCATTTCTCCACCTAAACTCTCAACAACCCCCTAATAACACCAACAAACCCCTACCCAAAACACAAAACAATACCCCTCACAAAACAACACTAACAAACCATAACCCAATCACTACACATTCAAACTATAAACACATTATCCCACCTATAAACCCCAACAAACATCCTTCCTACCCTAATCAAACCCCCCCAAACTCCCCACAAACCTACCTCCATTCATCCCCCTACTTCACACACCTTATCATACCAAACTCCCTCCCCAACACCACCAACCCTCACACCACTACCCCCCCCCAACACAAACCCCCAACCCACACAATCACAAAAACCTCTTACCCACCCACTTAAAACACCCCCTAACCCCCCCCCAAAACAATCCCACACAAACCAACCCTCCCCCACCCAAAACAATCACAAAAAACATCACCTACCAACACTAAAACCAACTAACAACATCACTCCCCCAAACACATACCTACAAACACCCCCATACCCATACAAACTCTAACCACCCCAACTCCCAAAACAACACCATCCCCCCCCCCAACCCCCCCACCCAAAACACCACCCCCCAAACCAAACCCCACCCCCCCACCCCAACCACCCCCCACCCAAAACCCTCACCTACACACCCCAAACTCAACAAACATAAACCACCACAACCCAACCTAACCAAACACAAACCCACCCAACACAACACACCCACCTACACCCCACACACCACCCCACCACCAACCACCCAAATCCACACCACCAACCCCACAACAAACCCCACACCCCACACCCCCATCACCAACCCAAACACCACACCCCAAACAACTACATACAAACATAAACCACCTCCCACACCCCCACCCCCCAACCATCAAACCACCCTACCAACAACATCACACCACCCCCACACACCATCAACACTCACCAACCATAACACCCACTCCCCACCCACACCCACACCACACCCACCACCCAACCCCATACACAAACCTCAACCACCCCCCCACCCCCCACCCCCAACAACACCAAAAAACCACCCTAACAACACACAACTCATACCAACACCACACACCCTCCCCCAAACCACAACACAAACACACCACCAACCTCACCACCCCCCCCCCAACACCAACACAACCACTCAACCAACAAACTCCCACCTACAAACAACCCACCAACACAAACCCCAACCCACAACAAACACAAAACACCTACACACAAACATTTATAACAAATATAAATAATATTAATTATAATAATAAATACCACAACCAACCAAACACACCCCAAAAACCCCACCCCAACCAAACACCCACCACCCCCACCCCAAACCCCACCACCAACCCAACCCACAACACCCAACACTAACTCAAACCCCCCACCACCCACACCAACCCCAACCACCCCCCCAACCCCCAACAACCCACACCCCCAACCACACCCCCACACCCCAACACAACCACAACCCCACCAACCCCCACAACCAACAACCACAACAAAACACCACCCAACCACCCAAACCCCAACACCCCACCCAAACCCCCACCCCCAACAACCACCCCAACACAACCAACAAACCACACAACACCCACAACCCCCACCCCACCCAACCACCAACCCAACCCAACCCCACACAACACCCCACCACCACCCAAACCCCCCCCCAACCACACAAACCCCACCACCAACCCAAACAACCACCCCACCAACAAACCCAAAAAACCAACCCACAACCAAACACCCCACCACCCCACCCACCCCCAACCCCCCCCCAACACCCCAACACCAACCAACCCCCAACCCCACCACAACCCCCCACACCAACCCCACACACAACAACACCAACACCCACAACCAACACAAACCCCCCACCCTACCCCCCCCACCAAAACACACCACACACCAACCCCACCAAACCACCCCCAAACACCCCCTCACCACCCCACCAACAAACACACCCCCACCAACCCCAAACAAAACCCCCCAACCCCCCCCCAACAACCCACCCACCCCCACACACTACAACACAACACCAACCCAAACAACCACACCCCCCCAACCACACAAACCCACAACACACCCAAACCCCCCAACCACAACACAACCCCACCAACCAACCCAACCAATCCCCCAACCCACAAACCCACACCCCCCAACCCCACAAAACACCACAACCCACCCCACAACAACACAACAAAATCATAACAACTCTACAACCCTAACCCCCAAACAAACAAAACAACAACCCCCACCAAACACCTCCACCCAACACCTCTACCCCAAACACATCCTCCACCACTATCAAACCCCCCCCAACCCCAATACCCCACCCCCCACCAACACAATTACCAAACACACCCATACCAACACCCCACAACATCCACAAATCAAACCCTAAATACCACCAAAAATCCCCAACAACAACCACCCACCAACCACACCAAACCAACACCCACAAAACAACAACAACAATAACACCTACTCAAACAACCCCCCCAACAAACACCCCCACTCTCCCCACCTCACCAAACACTACATAAATCATCCCACCTCAACACCCCCCAACCCCACAAACCCCCTCTACACCCAACAAACAAACAACAACATACCACAAACCCATACCCCTCCCCCACCCCCCCCAACCAACCCACAAATCACCACTAACCAACACAACCAAAACACCTACCCAACCCACCCCCCACCCCCACTACAACCAACCCCCCCCACCAATCCCCCCCAAAATACAAACCCAAACACCCACCACCCAAACTCAACCAATAACCACCACTCACTCAAACCCACAACCACACCCCCCACACCAAACCCAACCAAACCCATAACACCAACCCCAAACACCCTAACCAAACCCCCCCACCACTCCAACCACCCACAACCCCACAAAACCAACCAACACCAACCCCCCACCCCCCCAACCCCCACCCCCCCAACACCCAATAACCACCACCCCCACAACCCCAACCCACCCCCAAACCACACACAACCCCCAACAACACAACCCCACAACTCACAAAACCCCCAACAAAAACACAACCCCACACACCCACCTAACCCCAAAACCCCCCCACAACACCAACTACCTACCCACCACACCCCACAACAACCCACCAACCAACCCACAACACCCAAAACCACCACACCACCCCACCCTCCCCCCCCACCCAACCTACCCCACCCACAAAACCCAACACCAACCCACCAAACCCCAACCCAACCACACCACTAAACCACCAAACCTCACCACACCCACCACCCCAACCAACACCCAAAATACCCAAACAACCACTCCCCCACAACTACAACACATCCCAATCACATCCACCAACCCCACCACCAACTCCAACACAAACCCCCCATCCACATCATACCAAAATCAACCAAATAACAACAACCAAACAACCCAACAACAACCTAACAACAAACAACCCCCCCCAACCCCCCCCACCAACCATAAAAACATACCCTACCAACCATCCACAACCCTCCACCTACCAACCCAACTCAACCCCCCTTCATCCCCCCTACTAACATCCAACATCACATAAACTCCCATCATACATCATAACTATCCACATCATATATTAACTTCAACCCCCCATTAATACTATCTATATCTATCAATCAATATCAAATCAATCAATCTAACTACACCCCCCCACTACCCAACAACCCCAACCCACCATCCCCCCATCACCCAAATACCATACCTCTACACCTATATCCCTTTCCAACATATCACAATCCCCCCAACACAAATACACAAAAACAAATAAAACAATCACTATACAACAATCTTTCACAAACACCACACCCTTAACAAAATAACTCTAATAATAAAACCAAATCACCACAACCATAAACAAACATCCAATCCCCCTATCCCACAACCATAAACATACTTCACCTACTCAACCACAACTACCTCTAAACTATAAACACCACAAACCCACCACCTCCCACATCACCCACACCAACCCCCCCACCCCCCACCCACCCATAACAAACTTTACATATCCCCACCCAAACAAAACCACATATCTCAAAATAAAAATACACTTTATAACAACACACCCCCTCCAAACCTATACCACAATCCCACCCTACTACCCACACAATACATAATACCAACAACAATCTTAAACTCCTCTAACTAACAAACACAATACAATACATAACAATACCACCCAATCAACTTACAAACATAATCCATCTCATACTTCAATTGACCAACAAAATTATACAAATATATAACTCCCACAGCTACTTACCAATGCTCACATACAACTCTAAAACATCAAAACCACACTATACCCACCACTAAACACTCACAACCTATCAACCATACAATAACCACCTTACAACCATGATACACCAAGCATCACACTAATCCCAACTAAAACTATAACAATAACAATACAACAACGATAGTAACCAACTGATTAAACCGCGTCCTGGAACACGGTACCTACCATCTCACACACTCCACCTCAACAATCAATACTTGAATATATGAATATTTGATTACTGCATGTTAACCTTTAAAGTTAAGGCAATCAGAAGATGTTGAAAAACGTAGTAGCACAGTCTATGGATGATAGATCTATACCAGTCTTCCTGTCATACGATTACACTAACAATGCTTGATCGTGCTAACTAAACATGCACGCCTAAATGACTAGCCCAGGCCATAAACAACATCTGATGTTAAGTTTACAACCTTGTATGCGAACACTTCATCAAAGAGCATCACTGTAGATCACTATTTATTTACATAAATCATTAATAATACTACATCAATGAATGTCTTTCGAAAGCATGAATGTAAAGTAAAGGTTTGTCTGGGCGTGTTTGAACACATGTATATAATTTAATTTTAACAATGTTTGCACAGGAAGTACGTGTATGTCGAGGGGTGATCAGAAGAAAACGTTATATAAGAGATCAGTATCCGAAAGCAGGACGAGTATACGTCTGTCTACAGTCCATGCTGACAGGGAGTAAATGGGGATGTTTTGTTTTTAATTGTTCATAATTATAATTATTTGTGAATTAAATTGATAAAAAATAATTGACCATAAACTACCAAAAGAAATGACGCTAAAAAATTAAAACAAAAGAACCGACGACTATGCATGGTTACGCGCCAAAGTTAGCGATTTGAAACTTGGCGGTAAAAAAAGGTCAAAATGCATTGCGACATGAGCGTTATTTGTAGGAAACTGATAATGTTCCATATATATATATATATATATTTGAACAATTTCATGTGTTAAATAGGTCGGCCTTGACCTACTGTTTACACTGTGATTCTAGTTAGGGTAACTCATAAGGTTAGTTTTTAGGTCAACGACATCGGCGTAGCTACTATTAGGCCATATAGGCCCGGGCCTATACATCAATTTGGAAAATGAAAAACATAGAAAGACCAAAAATGCAATACAAAATTAAATATTTCTTCAAATACCACACAAGTGTTCTGTCAGATAAACGCCAAAACGCAAATCGCAAAAAAAAAAGACGGGGGAGCATGCCCCGGACTCTCCTACTTTGTCGGGCCTTTATATGCATTTCAGGTCAGCTACGCCCCAGACCGATAGCCTTACCCTCTTCAAACTTTAGACGCAGATACTTATAAATGAATCATGACTACTCGACCGAAAGTATGTCACCATGACTACCTTAGTGATTCAGGTTTATTTTCTTATCATGTTCTATTCTCGCCTCTCACCGCTGCGAGTTCGAATCCCACTGGAAGCTCGACTTGTAAGTGAGCAATTGTCGTCACGACTCTTACGGTTGGCGGGAATTATATAGTCCTGGTTCTACCCAGTAATAAGTGGGTGGACTGCCTCCACCACTACAAATAGACCGTCATGCATAGCTTAAATTCGCCGGAAACTGACCTTAAACACAAAACAAACTCTTCAATCCACTTCTAAGTCACGACAGTCCCTTCAAACGTCACACACACACAGAAATGCATGAGTACTACACATTCCAACCCAGAGAAGGTCACCGTGAAGCAAACTTCATTTATTCCGGATAAGGGTTTTTATTACACCAGTTTCTTATGAATTAACCAACCTTCATACATGTACACACATGCATTAAGATGAGAGTATTATATATTTTCTGACTAAAAGTAGGTCATTGTGACTGACATTGACCATTCATTTATTTTGATTTCAGTTTGTTATTATCACCGTAAATAACCTACGTTCTTAAAACCAACATTAAACTTACATATTATGTTGTGCTTACTGTTACTTTTAAAATTATCTTACTATCCAACATGCAAGACAGGGCATCCCTATCACATGGGCACATCTTCTATGTCTTCACATATCTTTCTATGTGATTAATATCGTGATCTTAACGGTAGTGAAACACCGATTTTTACTGTGTTGATGCCGACAAAAATAAACGTCGTAACACAGTTTTGTTGTTGGAAGAACTTGTTTCTACATTGTAACGATGTTACTATGACGATATAACGATGTGTATATTAAAAGCACACGTTAGTTTAGGGGAAATATGAGCATTGTAAAATAATTTGTTGGTTTGTTCATGGGCTTGTATGATGATACTTGCAGGGAAAATAATGTATGGTAATTTAGTTTATATCACAAGGCTTGTTTTGCCAATGCATCAGATATAAGTTATGAGTGAAGTTCATCAAACGAGTTGTTTGCCTATGCAATATATGTAATTTATGATTGAAGTTCAACAAACTAGCTGATATATCGATACTATTTTATTTCCTTCTCATTAATTTTACTGTTTATGACAACAAAAAATTACACAGTCATCAAATTGTTTATGAACTGCACACGTGCCTTTCTATATAAGCTAATTAAAATGAATGAATGCTTAAACAGATATACGTTATTTACGTAAATGAAATTAATTAATACGTTTGCAAATGCCACGCTTCATAACCATGGTCATTTGCTAATGCCACGCTATTGTAGGCAGACGCGTCCTGCGGTATCTAATGCCACGCTATTGTAGGCAGACTGCGGTATCTTAAAAGGCCACACGACAATCATGACTTTCATTTTTTTTTGTTAAACTGGCTTTTTTGTATATTAGTAAATTGTTTATTGTAATACACACATATATAAAATAAAGTAGAAAAACGAAGAAAAATTCAAAATCCAAAGTTATACTTTTTTATTAGATTATAATTAAGCAAGTAGGTTAAAGCAACGTAATATATACTGGAGGTAAAAATGGATAAATACTTGGCGAGTGTTCATTTAATATAAAGATCGGTCTTTCAGTCAATACTACAGCAAAACAGTACTAAATATCATATTACATATATACCAAATAATATATTGTGTACCGAAGATATCTTCTGCAAGCTCACAGAAAAGTTGATAGTAAGTCCTAGTTGGTCAAACAGAGATGATCACCAGTTACTATAAATATAAAATGGGTGTGTGGTGGGAGGGAGTGTGAAAGTGTGAAGGTGGAGGGATATCAAATCCGAAACACAATCTAATCTCTAATGCGATGGCCCTTTTTAGGTATTACGTCGCTCCCACCACGAAATGGTAGGGGAGACATATCGTGTTTGGCCTTTCAATCCCTTCGTCTGTCTGTCTGTCCATCCATCACAAATATTGTATGCGGTATTCGACCTTAACGGCTAATTTGATTTTGCCGGAACTTTAGACGAAACCTCAGTATTATGTCTAGTTTTTGAGTCGCCATGCGTCAGCATGGCTGACTCTATGGGATCGTGTATATATGTATATAGTGCAATTTTTGAATAGGGAGTTTTTGAATCGGATGAGCCGCTGACTGGAGTCACCCGGATGTGACCCAGATAACAAATTCGGAACTAAATAAAAAAAAATACATAATCAAATAAGAAAAAACTGTCCTTTACAAATACATGTTGATGGAAAATATATATATATATATATATGTATAGATACAGATTCATTATTTAGGGTGTAAGGAGTTCTGGAATCCTACTTGTAAATGCTTTCTAGTCTAGGCTCCTAATTCTTTAACTTGTAGAAAGTGGTGACAAAAAGGTAAATATAGCCACAGGAGGCCCTGATAGTCTAATAAAACCTGATTAAAAACTTGGCTCCAGTTTCACCAAGTCGGCTCTGATTACTATCGTTTGGCAGAAAGTGCTAGTACTCTCCTTTGCATCGGTTTTAAATTACTATGTATTATTCTGTTCTGACTTATTTGAAACAAAGTAGTAAATACGTCCACTGACAAGGAGCATAAAATGGTAGCAAAAAGAAAAATATAGTCAGGCGGTTCTGATTTTGATTACTACATATGTAACAAATGTGTGGTATAAAAGCGAATAAAGACTAATTTCCAATAAGAAAAAAATATTGGACCTTTCCATTTGAAATCGGGGCCTGTCCATTTTAAATCAGGGCCTGTCCATTTTCAGAAGCAACAAGCCCTGGGCCCTTCTCTTAAAATAATTGCCTGTGAGCACTGACATACACTCGTAAACCAAAACCGACGCGGTTGCAAAAAATAATTCCGTCCCAAGCATTTTTCAGTGCAAAAAAAATCTCATGTTCTAAGCATCAACATTTCATTTTTATACACCACACCTGTAAAATTTAACATAACCTTTAACCTCACCAAGAAGACAGACACTGTTCAATCTTGGCGACTCTCAGGACCTTCAGTCCTTTGATTTGCTTATATAATTTTGAGGTCAAAGGACAAGGTCACCATGTCCCAATAATAAAAAAAACATTGTTCGCACTGTAACTCCACTTCCTCTCAAGCAAATTTCATCAGGCTTTCTCGGGTTGAGTGCCTGTGGTGACAGGATGACCCATATTGATTTTGAGGTCAGAGATCAGGGCACCATGACCTGTCCGTCACAAATCGTGTCTGCGCTACTCCTTTCAAAGGGGTTGTTGTATTTTGACGAAGCATCAGAATATCTAGTTGTGCATACCTAATTTTGAGGTCAGTACATCAAAAGGTAAGGTCACCGGGACCCGATAATGAAAATCTTGTCAAACTCTTCACTCCACTTTCCAAGAAGCAAATAACATCAAACTTCAAGGGTTGATTGCCTATGATGACAGGATGACACCTATTAAATATTAGGTTCGAAGGTCAAAGGCCAAGATCACCATGACCCGTCGTTAGTAAATTTTAACTTTGCTACTCCTCATTAAATACTTGTTGGATTTTAAGGAAACCTTTTACGAAGCATCCTTATGATGACTAGCAGTCTGATTTTGAGGTCCAGTGACCCGAACATGAAACATATTGTCCGCACTGTAACACCACTTCACCTGAAGCAAATATCGTCAATTTGCATGGGTTAACTACCTATTCTATTGGAAGTCAGTAAGTCAAAGGTCATGATCACCGTGACCCGTCAGTCTGAAGAGAATAACCCGAAGTGATGTTGAGGTCAGTTTGTCAAAGGTCAAGGTCACCGTAACCCACCCGTCACAACTATTGTCTACGCTTCTCCTCCTAAACATAGTGTTTGATTTTTGCGAAACTTTGTATAAAGTATCAGTATGATGTATATTTAAGAAATAGAACATCGTTTACAGTGAATTATCAGGTAATATATCACGGTTTGGAGTTCCATTGTAAAAATAATTTGATGAGCCCGAAGGGCGAATTATCGCGTAATATATCACGGATTGTCGTTCAATTGTAAACAATAATTTCTTATTTTTTTCTTTCTTTTTTTTAAAGGCTTAGGGATATTTTTTATCAATAATTATAAAAACAATATTATACATATCATCGATCACTTTCATAGACACTATTAGCCATTATAATCTCCATGCCAGGGCACCTGCCATTTCCGATAGTTTTCGTTATAGTACGGACTTTACGGTAAGGTTTTTACCCGCAACCGGATACGCGTATCGAACTATTCGTGATAAGAAACTATCATGGTGGCAGAAGTGGGCATTATCGTGGCATTTAACATCATAGGTTAATGACATTTAGGCAGTTTTATCTAACACATTTTATAAGATTTTCGTGAAAATTCATTATTATTATATTTTTTTTTGTTATACAATGTTTTATTTCATCATCCATTTGATACATTATACATGCGCATTGGCATATGGTATATAATAAATACTATTTAAACTACAGTTTATATTTATGATGAAATAATTTTCTTGTTTACAGACGAAGGTTATTGAAAAGAGAGTTACCTCCGAGTTTTGAAAGTATAGAAGAGTATATTTTAGTAGGCAGTTGGTAATAGAATTATGTAAGGTTTGAAAGAATAATATGGAGACTAAAAAGAAGAGAAGAGAATTCGGACAGAAAAGAAAGTTGCTTTGCTTCCCCTTGTGTTGTCTTCGGTAATGCATTATATCGTACTTTAATTAATATCAGTTTATTTATTGGAAGTTTCGCCATTTAATATCATGGCTGTCTAATTTGTCATGGTTCATCGCTATTTGCTTTTCTATTTCTATTTGTCTTAATAAATATTTCTTGAATTTGTTTGATTCGGGCACAAATCATTTAAACATTTGTTAATGAATATAAAATATTTCGCACTCCAAATAATGAAATTCTTCATATCTATAGCCTGTTCTTGTCTTTGAATTCCGAAACAGATGGTTCTTAGATTGAAATCGATGTCTACGTTTAACGTATTAACTAATATGTGCAGCTCATTCCAAAATTGTTGAATATGCATACATTCCCAGAAAAGATGATTTAAGCTTTCTATGTTCATATTGCACCATTCACAGAGACTTGAGTGAACGATTTTGTATCTGAATAGCGATTTATTTGTGGGTATTATTCTCATTAAATATTTATATTGGAAGTTCCTTAATTTTATATTTATTGTCGATTTTATTTGTGTGATATAGACGTCTTCCCATTCTATATCTGTAAACATGTTTTCCCATTTTTTGTGGTTTTATTTCCATATCATTTTGTATCTGGAGGTTGTATAAGAATTTATTTGATTGTTTAGTATTAAGAAATTTATCTAGGAAACTTTTGTTTCTTTCTGCATTAATATCTTCATGTTTTATCTTTTCTTTCCATTCTTTAGGTATACTTGCTATTATCGAGGAGTATTTTAAAAAGTCTTTGTTTGGAATTTGATATAATTCGCTTATTTCCTGAAATGTATAAAGCTCTTCTTTTCTATAGTCAAAAATTTGTTCTAATAGTTTAATTCCTCTTTCTAAACAATCATTGTAGAAGATAGTATGCCCACCTGCTTTGATATACGAATTATTCCATATTATTTCTTGACTAACATTTTCGTTACATTTCTTTTCTTTTTTTTTCATTCCATGCTAATATAATATCTCTATAAAAGTTGTCTTTTGGAAATAATTTAAGAATACATACTTTGTTTAGATTGCAATCTAATAAGAGCTGTCCTCCGACTTTGTTTAATTCTTTTGTGTAACATATTTTCCATTTGCCGTTATTTTTAGTATCTAGTATTCGCTTTTATCCAATTTGCTTTTAATGCATTATGAAATTTATTTATGTCAAACATTTTTATTCCTCCATTTTCATAATCCTGAATAATTGTTTTCTCTTTTTTATTTTATCTGGTTTACTATCCCATAAAAATGAGAACATTAGGTCATTAATTTGTTTGATCTTTTCTTTTGGAGGGTTTTAAGCAGAACCGTTAGAGGATATATAATTTTTGGGAATGCAAAACATTTTATGACAGCAGGGGCGTAGCTAGGTTGTTTTTGAGGATACGCCCGTATATTGGGGTCCAAGGGGCGGTTGGTGGGGGGCTGGGGGTGGGTGGCGAAACCCCCCAGAAGCCCTAAGCGTCCGCACGTTGCTTTTGACGATTTTGGGCTGTAAATGATGGCTTTTATTGATTGATAAATAAATTATATAGTTGCGAAAAATGAATATCTTAGATTGAAATTTCCATTTTATGGCATCTGTTTTGATAATTTTGATATTTATATGTTTATAAATTTCTAATGATGTGTCTCACCCTAGTCAGGCTTCAGTTTTTATTGCATTTTTGGGACACTATGTTTTCTCAATTTTTCCTAGTAGCGTAGTCCCGTGTGGTTCCCGGGTGCCTCCGTTTGGTCACGGGGCAAAGAATAGGGCCACTGCAGATCCCTTTGGAGGGGTAGGCAGAGGTGTAGAATCATGTTCATTTTATCATTTTTTGTACATGTTCATTAAAGGTCTTCATCATGATCCCTGCATTGTTTCAGGTGTTATCTCGCTCGCATCAAAAGAGCAGTGGCAGAAAAACAATAAACGTGGCTCCAGCGTAAACGAAGTTTCCACGATAGAATTTGCAGCAACTCTGAGAAGGTTCTAGGCTCATTTTCCATATTTTATCTCGATGTACGTGGAAGATGGGCCTGGCATGTTCATGCCTGTTAGGCGCCATATAACCTTTTCATGTGTTGGTGCGCCTTAAAACCCAATTTAATTCAATTCCTAGTAGCGAACGTTTTCTGTGCTGCCGGCTTTTTGAATTCTTCTACCTTCGGATCTAAATTTAAGGCTATTATCTTGTTTCTATTGGTATGAAGGTACATTCCTAATCCGAATTTTTCAGTGAGCCTGCCTTTAACGCTGTACATTTGGAGTCATTTAATTTGAGTCCTGATATATTTGTAAAATTATTTATAACAACCATTAAGGTTTCTAAAGATTTCCTTGTTCCTTCTGTGAGAAACGATGCATCATCTGCGAATAAAGTTTGTTTAATTTCTTGATCATTTATAACTATTCCTTTAATATTTTTGTTATCTGTTATTTCATAAGATAGAAGCTCAATGCAAATAATGAATAAACAATAATTTCACGAATAACGCACACATCTGAAATCGTTCGCATTGCTTTGCTTACTCTCCTAACGTTGCAAACGTTACAGTGAGCCTTGCTTATTCTCCTAACGTTGCAAACGTTACAGTGATATATCGTTGAATAAGAGATATTTTAAACTAGACTATATAGTGCGGGTGTATTACAATTGTTCATGATTAATTGTCTAATGTTAAAGTCAGTAGGTTAAAGATCAAAGTCAAAATCTTGTCCATTGTACACCCCGTGTGGTTCCCGGGGGTCCCCGTTTGGTTACGGGGCAAAGAATAGGGCCACTGCAGATCCCTTTGGAGGGGTAGGCAGAGGGGTAGAATCCCCCCAAATTCATGTTCATTTGATCATTTTTTGTTCATGTTCATTAAAGGTCTTCATCATGATCCCTGCATTGTTTCAGGTGCTATCTCGCTCGCATCAAATGAGCAGTGGCAGAAAAACAATAACGTGGCTCCAGCGTAAATGGAGTTTCTACGATAGAATTTGCAGCAACTCTGCAGTTCAGGGTGAAAAGGTTCTAGGCCCATTTTCCATATTTTATCTCGATGTACATGAAAGATGAGCCTGGCATTTTCATGCCTGTTAGGCGCCATATAATCTTTTCATGTGTTGGTGCGCCTTAAAACCCCAATCCAATTCAATTGTCCGTTGTCCGCACTGTAACTCCATTTTCCCTCTGGCAAATCTCACGATTTGTTTGTGGCGAGAAGATGACCCTTAGTGATTATGAGGTCACACGATCAAAGGTCAAGGTCACCAAGAACCGATAAAGAAACACCTCGGAATAGGTAACGGTAAGCTAGCTAAAGATAATCTCTGCTTAGACTAAATCATTCTGTGAGAAAAAGGGCATTAATGTTGTACTTTCGGGATGTTTTACATTCTTTTCCTTGTTGACAGTTTTTAGATCAAATTCACATGACCATTGCATTGGTTAATTTTGTTTTTTCGAATGTTACATTTTTTTAGATTAAAATTTACATCAAAATGTCAAAATGTCATCTGAACAATGATTAATTACATACTATATATAACTTCGTCCATGTTTACCTTTGATGCATGGCATGTACCATTTGCACTGTATTCATAACCTCATTTGCATGAATTATACACACTCAACAAAACATAACTTTATAGCACGTCCGATTTTGCGTTTGTTTTCAATGTAAATATGCGGTATTATTCTATACCTAATTTATACATCCAATCGTAGACGCTCTTTCGAGTCATGTGACCGTACAATATATTTCCGTATCGGGACGCACGCGCGTACAAAATATCCCGTATTTTGTTCGTATTGTACGCTTCACAGGTTCCATGTTAAACCTATGATAAAGACCGAAACGCGTGAAAAGGTCCGAATAAAAATCAGAACCGACAGGCTTCTGTCATTACCTAACCATAAATTGTTGTCAAGTAATGAAAACCTATCTATTGCACATATTTTTATTTAATTTTCCTTTATAACAAAAAAAAAACACAAAAAACTAGCATAATATATCATTGTTTGAAACTGACCTTCGGTAGTATTTAATCACTGTTGACAACGGAGAAATGGGCATTCTTTCAAGCAAATAAAGCTTGAGAGTAAGCCATGTCGAACACAATATATAAAATACATAGACCTACATGCAATTGTGCTTTCGATGTTCATAGCGACTTGCTTGAAAGCATGAAACAAACGAAAGTTATATCCGAATTATAAATGATTGGTTAAAATAAAGGTATAGAATAAAAAGGTTACTTAACATGGTTCTGTACAATACGGGATATATTTGGACTCGTACACAGCTGGAAAAAATCATATTGGACTCGCCTAACGGCTCGTCCAATATGACTTTTCCAGCTGTGTACTCGTCCAAATATATCTCCGTATTGTACAGAACCATGTTAAATAACCTATAATTGTTGATGGAAATATGCGGTATTGTTGATATGCGGTATTGTTGATATGCGGTATTGTTGATTGGTAAAAATGACTGTGATTTTAAGCATTATGAATTCATCTTACACTCTGAGAGAAGAAAATAACGTTTCCCGGCGTGTATGGAACGCCAAACACGACTTCGATGGTCATTTTCCATTATGATGTGGTCACTTTCATTATGATGTGGTCACTTTTCGTTATGATGTGGGCACTTTCCATTATGATGTGGTCGCTTTACATTATGAAGTGGTCATTTGTCATTATGATGTGGGCACTTTCCATTATGATGTGGTCGCTTTACATTATGAAGTGGTCATTTGTCATTATGATGTGGTCACTTTCCATTATGATGTGGTCACTTTCTTTTATGATGTTGTTGCTTTACATTATGATGTGGTCACTTTCCATTATGATGTGGTAAGTTTCCATTATGATGTGGTCACTTTTCATTATGATGTGGTCACTTTTTATTATGATGCGGTTACTTTGCATTATGATGTGGTCGCTTTTCATTATGATATGATCACTTTCCATTATGATGTGGTCACTTTCCATTATGATGTAGTTACTTTACATTATGATGTGGTCTGTTTTCATTACGATGTGGTAAGTTTCTATTATGATGTGGTCTGTGTGGTCACGTGGTTTTACTGGCAGATAGCGCCGTCTATTGACAGGTAGCTGATTGCAGAATTCAAATAGTCTGCTACACAGCGTTTAAATGAATTAATGATTATTTAGACCCACATAGATTGGCCAGTGTATCCAAACTATGACGTCATTAGAGGATTTCCCGCTTTATAAATAGAACAAAAACTGTCTTACTTTTTTTAGTAAAAACAAGATTGGACTGATTTTAATGATATAAAAACACGAACTGTTGAATACATCTAGGTCAAACCTAGACATATTGACTAGTTCGGCGTTAGGAAATGACATGTGTTTTTTTTAACAGTGTTTTGTTGACACCCAGTCCTCTGTAAAATCTCGAAAAATAGCCTCGAAAAATTAACCCGCTCCTGGACCCCCCCCCCCTCCCCCCCCCCCCCCACACACACACGCACCATGGATACCCTTCCCCACCATCCCCTTCATTATGCTTTCCTTCATTATGTGGGTACGGATATTGCATGGAAAATCCCAATTAGACCAACAACGTTGACACCTGGGTAGGGACTTCAGACAGAAGTAGTATAATATCAACATTGAGGATTACCCTGAACATGTGTCTTCTATGGAGGGGATAGAACAATAGACGGAATTTCCTCGGGTGAGTCCGTTGCTGCCCGTCCCCCACCTCGGCGTGGGAAATAATTGATAGGTGCATAATTCTTTTACGTATATGCCCTCAGTAATCACTGATATCCCGCTACTTTTTCCATAATAGGAAATTTGTAAAATTGCATTGAAATCGAAGGGGGAAGGGGGTGTAATTGGGTTGGGTGGGGATGGATGAGGTTTTGTTGTAAAATATTCCGAAAGTGGACTGTTTGTAATAATGTTCAGGATAACATTTCGGAAACAAAATCTTGAAATCCGTCCAATGAACGACTTGGAGTTCTGTTTATTCTCAAAAAGGTCTTCCCAAACTCGTTAAAATACATAATTTTATCAGAGTTTTTTTTTATATATATCACAAACCCTGAATATAATAATGTGGGAGTGCTTGTCCCAATACCAATAGAAGCGGACTGCGGACATTAGTTGATTGGGCCTGTAACTTAAAATCGTCCAGCTACGCCCCTTAGTGATGCATTTTGGGAGATTTCCATAAAATTTTAAATACCAGTATTCTGAGGCTGAAATGTTGATGAATTAGTCTGAATATTTATTAATGGATAACTAAATAAGAAAAGCGTTCCCTTATACATTCTTCCCACCTAGTTTTATTGCATTTATAGACTTACATCTTCTTCTACTTCTTCTTCTTCTTCTTCTTCTTCTTCTTCTTCTTCTTTTTGCAAACAGTGTGTACGCAGTTGCATACTCTGCATACAGATAGCTACACCCCTCTCATGTTTTAATATATAATGTGGATGTTGACGAGTGTGTCTCTCTCTTGGGTACTGAGGTACTTGCCACTAAGCAACGTTTTATGTTTAATACGCTTGTTGTATATTCTCCGGGACGGGTGAGTGCCTGTG
>JAWPHD010024694.1:0-18499 GCA_037043455.1 Cyrtodaria siliqua | reverse complement strand
TGGACTTCAAGTCTTTATTAGCGTTTTGGGAAATACGTTTTTGAGCACAGGAAAACCAGCAGGGAAAACCCCATAAGAACCTAATTTATAAATTTGCTATGAGATCGGGTTTAATCATTATAAATACATTGATACCGAGAAAATGCGATTGCAACATAACTACGCGTTTCCGTAAAATTATTGTTTTCCTTCCGTTGAACAAGTTTTCTATTTGACTGACACAATTTACTGTTTGTGTTAGGTACTTACTTCGCACAGTTAAGACGTCGTTATTTCGTTGAGCACAGGAACACGATGACCAATCAAATCACAGGAGTAATCGAGATGTTGCGATGAATTGTTTACTGAAGTCTGATTGGACGATACGAAAGATGGAGAAAATCAGAACAGCAAGTTGCTAAACGGAAAAAGCTCAGTTGCTCTTCCAGATCGCCTCCAGTCCCTTTAACAAAGTGCAATGTGATTGGTTCCGTCTTGTGATGCAGAGTTTGTTTGTTTGCATGGTTTTTTGCGTAATTTTCAGCACATTTTAGGCTATATAATTTATGACGGTCGATTTTGTTCTTGGTGGAGGCAGATCACCCACTTTTCCTGTGTAGAACCTGGCCAGATAATTCGTCATTTAATCGATTATGTGCATGCAAATGATACTCATTAGCTGTGATTTTTTAAAAGGGGGCGGTGCGAGGGAAATGTGTGTGCGGTGCGAGGGGAATGGTGTGTGTGTGTGGTGTGGGGGGGGGGGGGGGGGGGGGGGGGGTGTGGCTGTGATTGTTTTTAAAAGGGGGCAGGGTCGTATCGCTGAAAACATAAACAAGTTCAACCACAGAGTATGAATTGCAACAGAAAAATAACATACAAAGAGAGACATTTAATTACCGGAATATAAAAAATAACAACATAGTTACGAGTTCTTTTTTTTTGTTTAATTATTTTGTATTTGTAGACAGACAGTATAATTATGTTACACTCACGAATATGTCCAAAATATCACAATAAATCTAGACTGAGCTAAACAAACTTCAGCCAGATATTCATAAATAAGACAATAGTCATAAAACTTGCCAACTAAACGCACTAGAAAAGAGCCAAAATATCGGAAATCAGACATATGTCATGAGAAGAGACACATGCTCATATTCTGTATGAAACTATTTATTCAGTGGCATGAAAACAGGTGAGAGAAGAAGTCACATATACAGAGTTTGAGATATATATGAACGTTGGGGTCTTACAATGTATTACATGCATGTCGTTTAAAAATCTGTTTTATAAAATACAAAGCATTATTACATTTAATTTGGAATTTAAAGGAAAACAAAGCAATCTTCAACTCGCGGCGTCACGTTATTTCATTTAAGAGATAACCATGCTAAGATTTTTAATCTGGGACGGTATGTAATTGGTTTTACGGTCTGAAATTTCGTTTTACGGCGATTTTAGACGTAAGCCAATGAAGAAATATGTTACATAATAGTTGCATTAGAATTTTCGTTCATGACTTGTCTATTTGCAAATCATTAATTAATAACATTTAAATAATTAAAAGTACTTTTTTTCTCATCATTTTGTTATAAAACACAGACATATTAATTAATAACAGATAGGAAACTTCACCAATGAAGTAATCAAAATATCACGTGGCACCTTAACTTTTCCTTCTATCGTCTCTCTCAATTATTCACTGATTTGATGAGAATACATTCAATAGATTCATAGTGAATAGCAAAATAGAGTTATAATAATATATGTTTTATTTTCAAAATAAGAACTTGTATAAAAAGATGTTTAAAGTTTAAAATGTCATCAGTTTTCGCTTTTCTCTTAAAAATCAAGGTTTTGACATGGTCAAAGTTTCCTATAATTCATAATTTCCTTCATGATTTTGTGTTTAAATTTGGGAAATATTTTGTGAAAGTTTCGCACTGTGCCTCGAGAAATTTAGATAATTTACGTACTATCCAATATATTTGTTATTAGGTCTGTGTTGTAAACAAACAAATAAAACACGTTCTTTAAAGACGCAACTGAATGTAATCCGATTATCAAGTTGATTATTTATTTTCATTTTTATTTCATGATTATTTTTTTTAATGAACCTGCTAATAAAATCAAGTCAAATCAAGTTGTGTTATCACTTTTGTGTAAAGCACAGATTTTCTTCCTTATATATTTTAATTTATTGTTTTAATAAATAAAAAAAAAGCAAAATATGTACATACATGCTTTTAAAAGCTACGAAATCACCAAAATTAACTCGAAAATACCTCATAAAGTTGCAGATCTGATATCGCAGTCTATAATATTATATTAAAGAAAACATACAAAATCTGCCTAAATTATGTAAAATAAAAAACTGTATTGGATCTAAAATGTTTGTTTTACGTTTTAAAAATACTGATAATATTAATAAAACGAGATTTTACTGGTAAATGTATTTAGAAAGTACCTGCTTTAAGCGCACTATTCCATGTTTAAACTTAATTATTTAATGAAAAATGAGGTTATATTTACCGTAACCATATCCAATTTAGAAACAGACGGTCTTTCTACTGCCTGCAGCATGCAACAACATGTCTTGTTGTTTCAGGTATAAATACTGTCAGAATGCAGAAAACCAACTATTGACTATATTTAGCCTATAACCTGTCTGTGACCGTTAAATTTACTGGAAGCTTGTCATTGCTCGATTGCCGGCAAATTAGCATACTCCTCGCGTAGGTTTCCTAAATATTCTCATATAAAGACAAATTCACATTAAATTTACTTTTGGTAAACGTATGCCAATAGCACTTTTAAAAGCGGGTACATCAGGCATTGGGGCTAAATTTAGCTAAAGAAATAAAAAGCTATGAAATGTCTAATTTATGGTTCTTTAACGTGCTCGGAGGATAGACCGAAACACAGGACCACCCGGTTTACGTCCCCATCCGACGGACGGGGCTAAGGTAAAGTGTT
Organism: Cyrtodaria siliqua; assembly: GCA_037043455.1. Taxonomy (NCBI): domain Eukaryota; kingdom Metazoa; phylum Mollusca; class Bivalvia; order Adapedonta; family Hiatellidae; genus Cyrtodaria; species Cyrtodaria siliqua. The sequence continues at coordinate 15,541 of JAWPHD010024694.1, read as the reverse complement.
TTGCCCAAGAACACACCGACGGAACTCAGTGGCACCACGGAGAATTGAACCAGGGCCTCCGGTTCGAAGACATAGATTAAAAATTAACATTTTAACAATTAATAACTATAAATTACAACGTCTTATCAGTCCATATAGGAATCCCCAAGTTATAAATAGCCGTCAAGACAGGCAAATCGGCGATATCTTCACTTGCTGCTCGCCTTGCAATACATTCACCTTGTTTAAAATAGCTATCCCTGGCGCGTAACCAAAGTTGGGAAATAACTTCTTTGGTTCGTTCAGTATAATTTCTTTTGGCGGTATATGGCTCATTTATTTATTTTATAACAGAACTGGATTATGCATGTCTTAAACTGGCCCTTAAACTATGTGTTTGAACAATTCTAAAAAATAAAAATAAAATAAAAATGTGCGTATAAGTCTTTATTTATCCTCGCTTTATTACATTTCTAGGGGTGAAAGATTGGGATTTCTCAGTGAAAGAATATTCATAATCGCTAAATATTAATAACTAACTCCGAACACAAAAATAACTAACTGCGACGTTCAGTTATGACGTCAATAACGTGTTGATGACGTCGACGAACGCTAAATAATTCTGGTTAAAATCATACATAATCTGATTAAACATGTAATAAATAGATTATTTAACTGTTGTGATCGATTATATGGAAATCCTTCACTCGATGGTAGACGGGTGTTGTTTTTCACTTACTCGCTTACGCTCGTTCGTAAAAAGAACCACACGTCTACCATCTCGTGAAGGATTTCCCTATAATCGATCCCAGCAGTTAAATAATCTCTATGTATTGCACTCGGCATTTTAGCGAGAAGACCTCGGTTATAATTCACATCCGAAGGACTGGTCAGGTGTGAAATTATTTTTGAATATTTCGAGAATTAATCCAAATTCGGTCCTGGCTCGGATAGAACGAACGATCCCTAGATTACTAACATAGGTACTAACCATTACACCACGGCGACACAAACAAATAATCCTGATGTACTCCATGTTTAAAGGGACTGTAGGCGATCTGGAGGTATGTCAACAAGTTGGGTGTCAATCCAAATACAAATAAAACCACCATACTGTGTTTCGACCTTCATCTCTCGATTTCTAATGATTTTATACTTACTAAAATCTATGACAAGAGGGATGACTTTAACGTTGACATCGTAATCTATCCACATTTACGAATTTGTAATTTAACAAACCTACTGGAGAAGTACAACTAGGAATATCACGACCCTTATTTTGTGGAGATGTGGTCTATAAACTTCGGAAGTTAAGGAGATCTGACGGGTTTCCTGACCACTTTACAAAATCAGTCAGGAAATTCGTTAGAAAAGGATATGACCCTTTAGTACTGCAACGCACTTCATAGTGTTTGACCCCTCACTACGCTTCATTTTTCCCTTATGCGATGACTGGACAACCTAATGGGACTCGATAATTGCGCAAGCTGAAACCTGGAAAAGGGTCGTAGGTGCATGAACTTTTGCCCAAGGTGTTTTTTGGTCGTAGATAGATTGGTCAGTACAATTCTGGCTGCAACTTCTGTGGATGTTCAGTACAATTATGGCTGCAACTTCCGTGGATGTTCAGTACAGTTCTGGCTGCAACTTCTGTGGATGTTCAGTACAATTATGGCTGCAACTTCCGTGGATGTTCAGTACAGTTCTGGTTGCAACTTCGGTGGATGTTCAGTCAGTTCTGGCTGCAACTTCTGTGGATGTTCAGTACAGTTCTGGCTGCAACTTATGTGGATGTTCAGTACAATTCTGGCTGTTCTGTGGATGTTCAGTAAAATTTTGGCTGCGGCTTCTGTGGATGTTCAGTACAGTTCTGACGTGTTTATAATTTTGTTTTATACAAATCTTTACAATCAAGTGTATTGTTTGCTATTTTCTCTGCCGGGATGTCGACTTTTTGAGATTTCCTTTTGATGGGATGTACTTTTACATTTTCATAAAATATAAATAATCCGAAGGTGAACATTCTATAATAAATAAATAATCCGAAGGTAACATGCAGTTTAATATAATGCATATGCACATTCCATATGCAACTTGCACATTCCATATGCAACTGAAGCACATTATGAGGGTTTTCATATGTAGTTGGAGTGATTTGGAGTGACGCTAATCACTCCCCCAGATCGTCCCACCCAGTCCCTTTTAAATTAAAACGTAAACTGAAACCGTTAACGAAGATTTCGAAGTCAGCTTAGGGGTTTATGCAACCAAATCATAAAATACAGCCAAATACGCTGTTTCATTATACCATATCGCATAAAACAAACGCATTATTTATATAGACCATTACCTTTTGTCCCATGAACACAGATGTTAATACAGGCGCATACCTTTACCGGAGGGTAAGTTTCAAACAAGTATAATATTTTCTTTCCGCTTTTAATTATTTTACATACATCCATTATACATTTTGCAGAGTATTCCTAATTACATACTGTGTGCACTGCACACACTTTTATACTGCGTATGCCTCCTGAATGTAGATATTGTACTTACCATATACAGCATGTTTATTTGTTCAGGCACATCAACGGAAATACCATTTAAGCTATCTTTAGAATAAACTGGGTTGTTTATAAAAATGTCTGCATGATACCAAAATAATCGCATCTGATTTGGCTTTGAGCGGCGAAGCACATGCATGGACGTCATTTACTACGCATGCGCTGCGGGTTTTCCCTACATGTTACTATTTTAAGGACATATTTCGAGCCTATTGTATTTGGGGAGGGGGTGGAGGGCGAACATTTCTATAGGTAACTGTAAATCACTGTTAGCCATTGTGACATTCAATTTTGATTCAGATTATGAAGCCTAAGGCGAGTCGTAATCCTTGAATATGTATAGGATCGAGCATCTGCAAGTATGAATCAAATCAAATCAAATCAAATCTTTTATTGGTCTAAAATCCAACAGTAGGAATATCACCAAAACACACAGACATACACAGTGAAATACAAAGCATGTACAAAACAAGAAGTAAGAAAATAAGTCATATATCTCTCCATATATGCTTATTTATATTTATAATAACAGTCAATTGTTATCTTATATAAATCCACTCCTTAGGGAGATCATATCTAAATACTGCCACATATATAGAGGATCTTAAACGAGTTCCCATTTCATATAAGATTTATGAAAACGAGTTAACAACCCAACAACAATGTTTTGTATAACGTGCATTATTTTTATAAGCTGTCCCAAATAATAAGTTTATGATTCAGATATGGGTGAATTTGTAATTTAACTAAAATAGTTTCAGTTAATAAACTTGCGTAGTGTTACAGGTTTAACTCAACCAATCGTGTGTCATACAATAGAATATTAAATTGGTGTTCGACACTGATAACAAGGGACGTTATGTGATAAATAGTGTTACTTCACCAAGTAAATTTTATATCCCTAATACTGTCTTTTTAAAATTGAAAAACTCTGAGATAAATTATATACATATATTGTTGATATCATGATCATTACTACCGAGAATAAGGTAAAATTTACTCTTATCGTCCAACATTGAACAATTGGGAATAATAGCAGTTAGTTCTGCAAAGAAATTAGCCCTTACAATATGTAACTGGGAACATTTTATCATAAAATGGTATTCATCATTAATCCCCTTTTTACACATCTTACAAATTCTGTTAATTCAAATTAATATCTATTTTAGTATACCTTCCTTCTTCTATAAAAGCTTGTGACAGCTTATTCTGAGTTTAACAAGATTAGCAACTTCACATTGGCTAGGTAAGAACTCTTCAAAGTCCTATAGGTACGTAACTTATTACCATTGGGTCTATTAGCATCATTATATAAGTTACCTACCCAAAATGACTCGTATCTATCATGCAATATTTTGGTAACAGAAGCTAACAATGCATTGATTGAAAAAGTGTTTTGGTTATCCCAAGAATGTGAGAAACCTATTTGTGTAAGAAAATATTGCATTTGACCATATCCTTTATTATTAGATATGTTATCTATGTAAGATTTGCGAACAAGAGAATCTTTATTGGAGTTGATGATGTGAAACCAAAAGTTGACAGAACTTCTGAGACTGAAAATAGCTAAAGGGTATTTTCCTAATTCAGCTCTAACACCATCATTCGATGCATATTTGTGAACTCCTAACACGTATTTCAAATATCTAAGCTGTAGTTTTTCAGGAGCAAATAGGTCATATCTTTTTTCAATATCGGTGTTAGGTTTAACAATCAAGTCCAAAGCCTATACCTCACTACAGTACAGTAGGATTGGTCGAATACACATATCAAATAGTTTTAAGTGTACAATAACATTAGATTTATCAGAGATTAAAGCTTTCCTTATAGAAAAAATAGCTTTTCTAGCCTTGTTATTGATATGACTGATTCCCTCAGTAAAAGAACCAGAAGGTTTGAAAATAATACCCAGGAATTTTGTTTCACCCACTACTGGTATTGGTGACCCATCCAGTGTTAGATGAGGGTCTTCATGATGTTTACGTAGTTGACAAAAGTGCATATTTCAAAATTCAGTTTTACAACAAATGCATCATTTGGCACTATAAGCCATTTTTAAGGGAGTGAGGCTTTTAATATTTATTTCTGCACTTACAGGTGTTTTTGATTTGGAGACACTGTCAAGATTTCTAGTTCTATAAATGTCATTAAACACAAATAGATTGCACGTTGTGCTGCGTGGTAGCATGGCAGGCATATAGGGATCACTTTGTTCATCAACTGGCGTGTACCTTTTCTGTATATGAACTAAAGGACAATCCCTTTTTTCCGGAAGGGTACATAACATTTTCATTTTCTCATATTTCTTAATACCGTGCTTCATACATAACACATCTTGTTCCATTAAAAGTGTTGTTCTAACATTAAAAATGTCTTGTTACTTCATTATTCCCAGTTCCATTACATAGTCTATCATAGAAATTATTTTTACGCCGCTATGTGATACTTTGTATCAGAGTTTCTTGTTAAAACCTGGATCTATACCCTGTGTGGTGGTGGACTGACTAGATAAATTCCAGACCGCCCCTGCTCCAACCATGCCTCTTATTGTTTCTTTAGGCCCTCAGACAATTAGTAAAATATTAAGGACGCTTGACCTTAAAAAGTGAGTCTCTGCATGTTTTATGCATAGTTATACTCAATTAGTGTCATTTAAAAAGTTGATTGTAAAGTCCGCTTTCCTTTATATACTAGTAATTATGTTTCATGTATTCCTCCAATGTATGCCCTCCTCACTCGCCACAAGCACGTGTTGGCAATATTCGGGAATGGAAAACTTGGTCAAGTTCGATACAAGAGTGGCCGTAGCACGTTTGTCATAAGTCGATGGTCGATGGTAAGATGCGATGGTAAGATGCGATGGTCGATGGTAAGATGCGATGGTAAGATGCGATGATCGATGTTAAGATGTGATGGTAAGATGCGATGGTAAGATGCGATGGTCGATGGTAAGATGTGATGGTAAGATGCGATGGTAAGATGTGATGGTCGATGGTAAGATGCGATGGTCGATAGTAAGATGCGATGGTAAGATGCGATGGTAAGATGCGATGGTCGATGGTAAGATGCGACGGTAAGATGGCCCTAACAAGACACCGTAGTTTTCATTTGGTTTGCCGTTTTTCTGCCATGGGAATTTATCTATTATTGGTGCAATATCAACAGTTAAGTCAATACGTCACTTTTTCCCATAATCCGCAATAAATATTCAACGGTATGCTATAATTAGTCCATACGGGGAATACCAGTTAGGTGCTATTTTTAAATTATATCGTTTCTGTTTATTTCTGACCATATCTCAATCGTGAAAACTCGTCCAATCCCGTCATTCTTCGGGATCCCACCTCGCGTGGTCAAGTCTCACGCATTGGACGCTCACACGCATACATTTTAAGTTCTCGCGCATTATAAAAAGTTGACCAAAATGATTTTTTGGCGATTTTTTTAAAATTAAATGTATAAATGTAAAACATCGATAAAAATTTAGTATAGTTTAACCAGAATTTACGTATCGCTCTCCGTAATATTGTGACTTAAATTAATTCAAGTTCAATGTATGATCATATAATGTATGATCATATAATGTATGATCATCTAATGTATGATCATATAATGTATGATCATATAATGTATGATCATATAACAACTTACGACCATTGTGATCGCAAATCAATTTCTTAAATGCTTCATTATAAATTACACTTTTCAAATAAATGTTATTTCATTTCATTTTATTATACATGTGATATTTCTACACGACGTGCACACATAATTTTCTATATTGAATGCTTAAGTGAAAAAAGTGAACGATTTTAATATTTGAGACTTATCGTAAGATGTTTAATAAAACAGGGCTCTGGTTCATAACCCATTTTGCAAAAAAACCGGAACCGGAACTAGATCATATGACCAGTATTACAAGTAGTCTATACCAAAATGCATTACATTCAAACACAGACCGTCTCGGACTTTAGCGGGCTTCACCCACTAACCCCATACTCAAGGGACAACCGCCCCTTGGGTTCCATCTTCACTATGGCAAGCCGTTTCAACAACCATCACAAAGCCTAAGTTCTCAACTGAGAACCTAGGTTCTCATCTTGTCTGTGCGAACGGCGCTTCATTTATGAAAACCTCGGATACTGGATGAGAACCGGGGTTTTCACAATTCTGAAGTAAACCTAAGTTCTTGAATACATTTGGACATTTAGAAACCATAGTTCTTAAAGGCATTTTCTGTAGTTTTTTCATGCGCAGAATTTTGGGCGACTTCTCTTCTAAAACTATTCAGTGGATGGATTTTCCTAAAAATGTGCAGTAATGTTGCTCATGATATCTAGTTGTATTTATTGTCTTTATTTATATAAATGCCTATTATTAGAAAAATACATAAAATAGGAAAAAATGTAACATTTTGTAAAAAATCAAACAAAATTAAAAAAAATTAAGCATAATGCTAGAGTTTCAAAAACCAATATTAAATCTCAATATGCATGGTGACCTATAATTTTAATTGCATTTATTGTCTAACTATATGTTCAAATAAGTGCCTAGGAAGGTTGAACAAATTCTGTTATTAGGAACATAACAAAAAAGAGAAAATATATCATTTCTATATAATTTCATACAAAACTTGGACTTTTAGATTTTAGAGTAGTGGTAGGGTTTCCAAAAAAATATTCTAAACGGGCATGGGTACCTAACATTTTATGGCACATTTTGTTTTTATATATGTTAAACTATGTGCTTTAGAAAGTTTTCTATAAATTCTAGTATTGGAAACATACAAATAAATGGAAATTGTATCATTATGGGCTAATTTGTGCATAAATTGTGAGTAATGATCCAACAGATTTTGTAAAAAAAATATAGGTTTTACATAAAGACGAGCTTTAAATGTTATTATTATTAAATGTTCTTTACTTTAATACAATTTTAGCAGAATTGTGAGTAATGAATAAATGATTAGACTTCAAAAACTGTTTTATTTAGCTATTTCATGGACTTGTTCAACTTTTTGGACAGATTGACATGACGGGGCATTACAAATTATTTTTTAAAATTTTAACAATTATGGTGACCTGCCATTATTTTTGCATTTTTCTGTCTATATATATAACAGAATTAATTGTAAAGAAAATCTGTTATGCAGAAAAAACTATAGAAAATGTCTTTATTTGAAAACCAAGGTTTCCAAGCACGAATTGTAGTTTATAGCAGCCGTTTGTACACTCACTCTGCTAGGTCCTCAATCTGGGAACCATGGTCTTCAAGCCGAAAGCCTTAGTTCTCTCACGAAAACCTTAGTTTTCACTCAGAAAATCGTAGATCTCATACGAAAAAGCTTAAATATCAAACGTTAACCTTAAATCTCAACTTCTCACTCAGAAAACCTTAGTTCTCAGACAGAAAACCTTAGTTCTCAACCGGAAACCTTAGTTCTCACACAGAAAACCTTAGTTTTCACACAGAAAACCTTCAGAAAACCATAGTTCTCACACAGAAAACCTTAGTTTTCACACAGAAAACCTTCAGAAAACCTTAGTTCTCACACAGATTACCTTAGTTTTCACACAGAAAACCTTCAGAAAACCTTAGTTATCGCACAGAAAACCTTAGTTTTCACACAGAAAACCTTCAGAAAACCTTAGTTCTCACACAGTAAACCTTAGTTTTCACACAGAAAACCTTAGTTCTCGCACAGAAAACCTTAGTTCTCACACAGAAAACCTTAGTTTTCACACAGAAACTCTTCAGAAAACCTTAGTTCTCACACAGAAAACCTTAGTTTTCACACAGAAAACCTTCAAAAATCTTAGTTCTCACACAGAAAACCTTAGTTTTCACACAGAAAACCTTAGTTCTCGCACAGAAAACCTTACACAGAAAACCTTAGTTCTCGCACAGAAAACCTTAGTTCTCACACAGAAAACCTTAGTTCTCGGTATTTCTTGTATTCGTTTAATATTCGAACAATTATGGGGTGGTAGCTTTAATCCGGATAAGAATTTGTAAGACATTTTACATCTGAATTGTTTGCCGTTGCATATAATTATTTTTAAGAGTGTAATAGTAATAATAATAATAATAATAATATCTTTATTTCAAGAGGATTACATATTTGGCTACTAGCCAGTCTAACATATGGTCCTCAAACAATTTACATTTATTTATAGCTCATATCGGGTTTTCCCATGCGCTTACTAGTTTTAACCTTATCTGTAATTTTCATTAAATATCGTATTTATAAACTAACTATCTTAATGCCCGTTTAAATAAATTATAATGTTATGTGGACCGAGAGATTTAAAAAAGAATAATAAGAATAAAATGGCCGCAACAATGACCCTGATTAAATCATATATGGCTCATTTTCAGTCCACTTTTACCAGCAGGTCCAGTTTTGCCAGCAGGTCAAATTTTGAAAGGCATTACACCTTACACATAGACATCGGACATTTTTTATTGCTTCTTGAACTTAGAGCTAAATGTCAATGTTCTCTGGCTTAGATATTTTTTTTAAAACTTCTCAGACCAACTTTTTTCTAGCTTTTTCAATGCACTTGGACTTATACATTTTTCAAAGATTCTCGGTCTCGGACTTTGAATTATTTCAGTGCTTCTCAGATTTGGTTTTGGTCTTTTTTTACTTAGAAAATTTTCGATGAAAGTTTGCGACTGCAAATATTTTTACGAAAACACAAAAACTAAAAATCAGAAAAAAGTGCCATTTCACTGTTCTCGTAATTAGAAAATGTTTTTCGGACTTAGATTTTTTTCACGACAACACAAAAAATAAAAATCGGAAAAAAGTGCCATTTCGGCCTTCAACCTTTCACTGTTCTCGTACTCAGATTTTTTTTCTCACGAAAACACAAAAAAATAAAAATCAGAAAAAAGTGCCATTTCGGCCTTTCAACATTTCACTGTTCTCGTACTTATTACAGTGCTTCTTTATTTCGGACTTTGCTGTCAATGTAGAAAGTGACGTAAGTTTTTCACTGTTCTCGTACTTAGATTTTTTTTCTCACAAAAACACAAAAACTAAAAATCAGAAAAAAATGCCATCACTTAGAAAATGTTCGCTGTTTTTTCGGGAACACATGTGTACAATATAATTACCCAGTCGGGTCTCCTTAATTTCCAACATTGACATAGATACCATTTGTTTACGTAACTAAGCAATTGTCGCTGTTCTCGTGCAACTCTCGGTCACTTGACTGAGAACGATAGAGTAGTGGGAGAAATCGCGGGATTTCGGATAGCTGTATTTTGATGTCTATGTTTCCAATAATAATATTGATGTTATTATAGATTAGTGTGTTAAATGCGAAATTATTTTTCTCCTTTTAATAGCTATACAGTTATTATTTATAACATTCAGGGTGTATTTTTTAAATTGTGCATTGAAACATTATTTACTATCAATATATCTATCTTCCATTAATTCCAAACGTCTGCTGGGGACCTAGGAATGGCGCGCGTCTATCTGCCGTAGATGTGTTAGTAGAATAAAAGTATGATTTTGTTAGTAAAGTTTAAAATAAAAACAACTCTGGGGCTACTTATGGCGAGGCATGTTCCACTATACTAACTGCAGAGTTGAACAGCTCTATATTGGGTAGGGTGTGGATATCTGGGGAGAGGGGACATACCAGTGAACTATTGTTCTGGGGAAGTACGAATACTTATAATAGCCGGATGTCGTGCCTATTACTCTAAATTGAAGTGGTGTGGTAGGTGTCTAGATCGTCTGTTCGTCATTGTCAGATAGTCCTCAAGTGGGATAGCTACAAGACTGTGGTGATCTTTTAGCAGAGGAGAGCCTACTATATATACGTCGCTGGTCAAGAAGGAGTGGCGCATCTCTGTGACGCTTGAAGTCTGTCCATAGTCTTGCTTTGCCCAGCGATATAATCCTAACGTTTGTTTGCTTTTTTTGGTGATTCTGTCTGTGTGTTAGATCGTCTGAAATGTCAACGCCAAGATATTTTGCTGATGTTGCTTTGCGTTTTGTATTATAGGGGTAGTATGAAGTGTCTAAGGGTGTTTTAGACTTGGTGATATGGATGACTTGGCATTTTTAGGGATAAAATTTCATATCCATTTTGTTTCATTTTCAAGTTTGGTTAGATCATTTTGTAGTGTTTCTGATTGTTTGTTTTTAAATTATTGTAATGTAAATGGCAGCGTCATCTGTAAATAACATAACCCTGGAATTGACATCTATTGGGAGGTCATTTATATATGGCCTTCCAATGGATTTACAATCAATACACTGATTTTAAGAATAAGATTAAAAAGAAAATCTTTAAAAACAATTTAATTAGAGAACTTCACTTGAATAGTTTCGCGTTTAAATATTTGTTTTAGTGTGCAATTTTTTTTTATATTTTCTGAGTAAATATGCATATAAAAGGCATACATCATCTGATCTATGATACAATAAAATATAATAAAATAATATAACGAATAAATCATATCCAGTAGCTTCTATAGTATTAATTGGTACCCCACACAGTCACAGTATACTGTCACCAGTCTTAGAAACTACCTTTCTATGACGACTGTCAAGCAAGGAGCTTTTTATTAAGTATTTGATCCGGTCGGGATTGAACCCAAGAACTCTCACATGCGAGGCGCACGTTCTACAACTACGCGGGGCTATAATAAAGTAGTCAAATCGTTTCAAAAAGCGCCCAAAACAATATATATAACGACACATATCTGTACAGTTAGTGTTTTTTTGTGAGTAATTTTTTTAATATGTTAAAGTATCCATACATGCATAACAGTGCAAAATTCAATTAAGTATATGTATGTTATTACCTCTGTGTATCTGTATGTAAGGTCCGCGTCTCCGTCGGAAAAATAGATCAGGAAATTATGTGTGTTAGGCCTACTTCTAGTAGTAGTAGTAGTAGTAGGAGGAGGAGGAGGAGGAGTGGGTAGGAGGAGTAGGAGTAGTAGGAGGAGGAGGAGGAGGAGCGAGTGGGAGGTGGAGTAGGAGTAGTAGTAGTAGTAGTAGTAGGAGGAGGAGGAGTGGGAGGTGGAGTAGGAGTAGAGTAGTAGTAGGAGGAGGAGGAGGAGTGGGAGGTGGAGTAGGAGTAGTAGTAGTAGGAGGAGGAGGAGTAGAGTAGTAGGAGGAGGAAGAGGAGGAGTAGTAGGAGTAGTAGAGAGGAGAGAGAGGAGAGGAGTAGAGAGAGTAGTAGTAGTAGTAGTAGTAGGAGGAGAGAGGAGTGGGAGGTGGAGTAGGTAGTTAGTAGAGAGTAGGAGGAGGTAGGAGTGAAGAGGGAGGAGTAGTAGGAGGAGGAAGAGGAGGAGTAGTAGGAGGAGGAGGAGGAGGAGGAGTAGGAGTAGTAGGAGGAAGAGGAGGAGTAGTAGAGGAGGAGGGAGGAGGATAGTAGGAGAGGAGGAGGAGGAGAGTAGTAGGACGAGGAGGAAGAGGAGGAGTAGTAGGAGGAGGAGGAGGAGGAGTAGTGGGAGGTGGAGTAGGAGTAGTAGTAGTAGGAGGAGAGGAGTAGGAGTAGTAGAGGAGGAAGAGGAGGAGTAGTAGGAGGAGGAAGAGGAGGAGTAGTAGGGAGGAGAGAGGAGGAGGCGGAGAGTAGGAGGAGAAGAGGAGGAAGAGGTGAGGAGGAGTAGAGGAGGAGGAGGAGGAGGAGGAGGAGGAGGAGGAGAGGAGGAGGAGGAGTAGTAGAGTAGTAGGAGGAGGAGGAAGAGGAGGAGTAGTAGGAGGAGAGGAGAGGAAGAGGAGGAGTAGTAGGAGAGGAGGAGAGGATTAGGAGGAGTAGGGGAGGAAGAGGAGTGAGGAGAGAGAGTAGTAGGAGGAGGAGAGAGAGAGAGGAGGAGTAGGTAGGAGTAGGAGGAGGAAGAGGAGGAGTAGAGAGGAGGAGAGAGAGGAGGGAGGAGAGAGGAGTAGTAGGAGTGAGAGGAGGAGAGGAGGAGTAGTAGGAGGAGGAGGAGGAGGAGTAGGAGTAGTAGGAGGAGGAGGAAGAGGAGAGTAGAGAGGAGGAGGGAGGAGAGAGGAGGAGGAGGAGGAGGAGGAGTGAGTAGGAGGGAGAGAGGAGTAGTAGGAGAGGAGGAGGAGGAGTAGGAGTAGTAGGAGGAGGAAGAGGAGGAGTAGATCGGAGGAGAAGAGGAGGAGTAGTAGGAGAGGAGGAGGAGGAGAGTAGGAGTAGTAGGAGGAGGAGAGGAGGAGTAGTAGGAGGAGGAAGAGGAGAGTAGTAGGAGGAGGAGAGGAGGAGTAGTAGGAGGAGGAGAGAGAGGAGTAGTAGGAGTAGGAGGAGAGGAGAGGAGGAGTAGTCAGAGTAGTAGGAGGAGGAGGGGAGAGAGTGTAGGAGAGGAAGAGGGGAGTAGAGGAGCGGAGGAAGAGGAGGAGTATTAGAGGAGGAAGGCGAGGCGTCTTAGGCTTCTCTACTTCTGACTTCTTCTCCTTCTGCTACTACTTCTTCGTCCTCGCCTATCGGCTTCTTCCTCTTCTTCGACGGAGTCGTTGCTGCGGACTTCGGACTACTTTCTTAGATCGGCTTCAGAGGAGGATCGAAGCGTCACTTCGTCTTTCGCTTCTTCGGCGAGGAGAGTACGAGTCAGTAGTGAGGAGAGAGGAGAGAGAGTAAGGCAGCTAGTGAGCTCGTTCCTCGTTCGAGCGACTCGCTCGTCGGAGAAGAGGCAGTAGCTTCGGCTTCTCGCTCTGTCTGTCGGATCTGCTTCGTGCTTCGTCTTCGCTAGCTTCTGCATCTGCATCGCTTCGACGACTCGTTCTGTCTCTCTTCTTCTACTACTGCTATATCGTGCGGCGTCTGCTTCTACGCTACTCTTCGGGTCTTCCTGCTTTTCGACTACTTATTTCGTAGGAGGAGGAGCGTAGGAGTAGTAGTCGGAGCTTCGTCAGCGTAGCTTGAGGAGCAGACGGCGGCTTAGCTAGCTAGTACGGACGGCGGACGCTTCGTCTCTGACGTGCTTCTACGACGGCACGCCTGGCTGTCTCTTCTTCGTGCTTCCGTCGTTCTCACTTCTACGTCTGTCGGCGTCGCGTCTCGCTTCTACCTTCTTCCGTCTCTCTGCGATGACTGCACGACGTCTTCGGTCCTCGTCTTCTTCTTCTACTACTTACTTCTGTCTGAGCTCTCTCTTCTACACTTCTCTTCCTTCTTCTCTACTACGTCGCTTCTTCTCTACTCTACTTCTTCATCCTTAGCTTCTACTCTCTTCTTCTTCCTCTTCTTCTTAGCGAGTAGCCTTCTTCTCCTCTTCTTCTACTACTTAGCTCTTCTTCGTCGTCTTCCACTACTATCGTTCTTCCTTCCGTCTTCTTCGGACTACTTTCTTCTCCGTCTTCGAGCTACGGACGTCTTTCTCGTCTTCCGTCTTCTACTGCTACGGAGGAGCGTGCTCGTCGGGTGCTCGAGTCTACTGACGTCGAGCTAGCTTCCACCTCCACTCACGATGCAGTTTCAAAATAGCCTATAATGCCACCGATGAGATCCGCTCTAACCCCCCACCCCCCATCACTCAACTCTCTGACGTAAAGCATATTTGTCACATCACACTGTTATCATATGTTTTTGTAATATTCACACCTGCTATCGGTAATGGCTTTTATCGCGATACCATACATGTGTACCATGTTACATCTAAATTCATACATAATTAGGTCTCCGATAATACATTTATTTCTAGCTCATTGCGGGTTTTTTAATTCAATTACTATTTTTAACCGTTTATTTAATTTCCATTAAAAATCGTAATTATCTATAAACTCTCGTATCCCTGTTTAAAATAGTTATGCTGTTCTGTGTACCTAGAGACTTTTACTTTATTTTATTTTTAAATAATGGCCTCTGCAATGATACCTGATACATAGGGGCGTTACTATGGGAATACATCAGTCCTCTATTGATAAAATACTACTCGTGTCGTTCACATGTGTTCATTTTGAAAGCTTTAGATAGAAAAGACTCATCAAAAAAGCATTTTGGCTGTACACTATTTATTTCTCAACCGATGTTCAAAACTGCTCACGCTTCGGGAAATAGCAGTGTCCGATCTTTCCGACTGTTTGTTAATTCGGCGCTTGCGTAGTGGTAGAACGCACATCTCGCATGCGGGGCGTCGTTACAAAATTAAATAAGCGCCCAAACCAATATATCAAACGGGCGTTTCGGCTATAATAAACAAATATACTGTAGATCTATACTGTAGTAGTGTTTTTTAATTATTTATTGGGTTTAATAATAAATATCCATATTAACATAAACAGTGCAAAATTCAAATAAGTATATGTGTGCTATTACCTCTTTGTTTCTGTATGTAAGGCCGCGTCTCCGTCGGAAAAACAGATCAGGAAATTATGGTGTTAGGCCTATTCTTTCTCATGCGTCGTTATGTCTTCCATCATGCTCTGTTCTCTTCTGCTATGTACTAGTATATAGTCCGCCTATATAGGTTCACCCAGTGTTACACTACTCACTAGAAGATTCCAATAGTTGTACAGTAAATTCAAGTCATGTAGCCTTTACCATTACTGCAGTCGAATTTACGTTGTTTTACATTACAAGTTCTTCAGTACAATAAATGTATAACATGTATTCAATAACAGTTTAATTTCACATCCCTGTTCTAATTATTGATATTTTTCATATCCAATAAACGGAAGTGACGTTGATGTTGTTTTGACGTCAAAATATAAGACACTTACGCACATATATGGGTTGCGGAACACTAAATACGTTGCCATAGGCCACCCTGTGTGACCTGTCATTTATATCTGAAGAACTAGATAACAGGCCTGGAATTCATCAACGCCTCTTCAAACTATTCTTAAAATTGAGCTTATACAGAATTGAGCTTATACAGAATTAAGCTTATATAGAGAGCAGTAGGAAGTAGCAAAGTCGTGATGATAGAAAGGGGAAAAATAACAACGTGTAAGTACATGAGTAAAACATTGATTAAACCCAAATGTTTTATACTTTTTTTTACAAATGTAAGCTGATCGT
>JAWPHD010024692.1:0-18503 GCA_037043455.1 Cyrtodaria siliqua | reverse complement strand
CTTTTGTCAGATGATAAGGAAATTGTGGAAACATCCATCTCATTTTCATCAGGTACATCCAAAATGAGGGAGTCAGATTCCGATAACATGTCAATTGGTTCAGATGAGCCAAATCAAAAGGGAAATGAGATTTCTGTTATCTCACGCAAGAAGCGTTTCTCACGGAAAATATCCGACAGACAGACAAAAAGTGAGAAAACAAATAAGATAGTAGCAGCTATCAAAGCGATTAGTGGGTTGCTTTAGGCTTCAAACATATGTGTTGTTTGAATTTTAAGTTAAGAATCATATTTCTTTATGGTTCATAAGAGCCGAGAGTAATACTATTTGAGTAATTTTGCCTGAATCAACATTTACACTGGCACTAAATACGGTGCATGATCAGAACGAATTTTCACGGATAAAAGTCGATTCGACTGCTAATCGTTACGGATTCACTATTGTTTTGGGATAACCGAGGTAAGTCGTTTTTCTAGTGACATTCTTTGTTGTTGGATTATTTCCTAATTATGTTTTATATTGTAATTTAATGGTTTCGCGGAACATAATGATGATATGTTCGCCTTATGTACCACACTGTCTTTTTGTAATGTTTGTGAAATCGACACAATTTAGTGTTGTTTTGTGCGATTCTGCTTTGGCAAAGGCGAGTATTGATCATTTGAAATGATTTTTTTCATTAGTTTATAGACGTTTTTAGATTTCATTTTGAGATCATTTAATCGACTTTATTGTATTTAATGTACCGTGTAATAGAAAAGTATAGAAAATTCTTGCTGCATTGAAAAATCTTACAATTTACGCATTTGATCGAGGCACCTAATCGTCCTGGATATGGGCACCTAATTTGTTCAGCACTCGACTAAAGTACGATGCGTTTTTCTTTTTTTTTCTGATTACTTCATCGGGTGGGTAAGAGTCTCAGAGCAAACATTATACAGAGGCGCCGGAAAGAGTTAAACATTGGAGCGGTGAAGGTGGTGGGTTGGAAGTTTTCCCCAGAGAGTTTTTTTCGAAATTACCATGTAAATGACGCATTCTGGTGAATTCTGAGGACTTTATCAATAGAAAATGAAATACAACAAAAGAAGAATTTATAATGTAATATTAATATAATAATAATACTATTTGCATCATCGCAAATAATAGTATACAAGTACTACTAGTGTATCAATGTCATAAAAGAAAAAATCATGCGCTTGTCTAATTTCTGCATACATCACACAATGTCATACATGTACTAAAACAATCAAATGGCAAGACGCACAGCTTAAATGTTCATTATGAAGAACGATGGTTAAACACACACAAAAAGATACAAAAATATACACGGATACATGGAAAAACAATACATACACTGAAAACCAAAGAGGTACAGGTATCATACTTTCAACCTCGCATCATATAATTTATCTAACTCGTTTAATAAATTCAATATTATACAGGCGCTCATGTAAGATCCTCTGTGTATTTGACCTTATTGATAATTTCCGTTGCCGAGATGTTGAGATTTCACCTTATTTTTCAGTACGTTATCAAATGTGTGTTCGTCGGTTTTTATACTTAGATTTTATAGTAAAATAAAAATCTATGAATATTATAAGAAATGAAACGACACCAATATTCAAGATTCGGTTTTAAAAAGATCCTTATATTGGATCAATTTGCCTGAATGTACATGAAAAATGCAGGATTTTAATCGAATCCCACTGTAATTAATGATTTTACGGGTGTAATAAAGATCTTGTTAATATTCAGGATATAATTAAGGATTACTGATGGCAATGGACGTTAATAAGGACATAGCAAATCTGACATTTTTAAAACTATGTTTAAGCAATTTATAAAGCTTATTCCTCGAATGCATATTTTTGTCAGGCTTTAATGTTAGTTGTTTTATTTACGAAATATACTATATATCCGTTCGTCAGGTCGTACATTAATATCACTTGCTGACATTTTAATGTGCGAATGTATCATTGTTTCTATATGTGTATATCAAAGTGAACAGGCTGTATTTATTGTCCCTTGTATACATTTATTAGTTGAATGCTGGCATTTGTACATTTTAAATGTGATTAACCGCAAAACTGTATTCAGAGATTCTTAAGTCTGTGGTTTAACATCCTTTATTTTAACATGTGTTCAAATGATGAGACTCAAATAAACACTTCAATTTACGTTACAAACTGCCGCGTTGCCTACAAGTGACAGATACATTCTCAAACAAAGATTCAAGATTCAAGATTCTTTATTAAGTAACGTAAACATTACAGTGTTTCTTGTTACGTGATACAATGAATAATATTATATACAACAGTCAGTCATGATAAGTATGTGCATAAAGGCAATGAGCAAAACATGATTTATAAGGAAAAGATATACAAACATATATTGAATGTGAGGTTGTACTAAGATAGAACAATGCAATGTGTATGTATGTACATATATACATATTGAAATATCATGAAGAACGTTAAAGCATATGTATGGGCAAAAGATGGTGTAGTATTTACTTTAAGTGAGATTTACAGTCGACGATTAACTATGTTTTGTCGAATAATTGTCGCTTGATATACAAATTTACAAAGTTTTGAGATAACAGAAAAACTAATAGACTGCAGTAGCTCAATAAATTTAAAAACGCTTGGTCTAACAAAGTAACGTGATTTAATATGTTGTTTTCAAATGTCAGTGTAGGCTTGACGTATACAAATAAGGTGGTATTCGTCTTCTAGATCACCAGATTTACAAATTAAACAATAGCGTTGATCGTGGTCGATTATGTTAACACCATAACGACCTGTTTCAATCCGCAGTTGATGCGATGACAGTCTTAGCTTAGTAAGTGTAATACTTTTGGGTAAAAAAATAGTTGTAGCTAGTTCGAGAAAGGACAAAATACACTTTGCAAACTGGGGGGGGGGGGGGGGGGGGGGGGGGGGGGGTTAGGGGGGGGGGGCGGGGGAGCAAACGGGGTGGGGTAAGGGACAAAGTACACTTTGCAACACGAAGGGAAGGTGGGGGTGTATGTCATTTTCAACATATGTCAGGTTATATATATCCTTAAAGCTGTACAGTCCCTATTTTAACTGATAATAACTCATGAATATGAATGAGTCACGTGTGAAGTAGTTTCAAATCGACGAACACCCCAAAAGTCGGTATATAAGGAGAAATCGATACGTAAAATTTCACATTTTTATTTAGCCTTCGTACAGGTAACATCGATAAATATACGGCTCCAGAATATATGTGATAAAAAAATAGTTGCCCGGAACGGGATTTGAACCACAGCCTTTGCACTTGTAAGATTTGGAAGATGTATGCTGAACCTCTAGACCACTGCTATTTATTGGTATTTTGTAGCATTTTTAACACTAATAGGCATTACGTAATAACAAGGGCGCGCACACAAACTCATCAAGCGCTAAATAACAAGTCGATATATGGTTGATTTGAGACGAAGTATTAGTTTCATATTTATAAGATACAGTATTACACCAGGCAATGTTAATTTACACGTGCGACAATATGGACTGCATATGTATTGATCAATCTTTAGTTGCGTTCAAATATGTTAAGTTATTTTGCCTCATAATATATAGTAGTTAGTATACTATTTTCTCAAGTAGCGTTGTAGTTCAGTGGTTAGAGCACAGGACTTGAAATCAGAAGGTCGTGTGTTCGAGCCCCGAAAGAAGCTAACTTTTTTTTTCGGTAAAAATTACTGTTACCTGTGTATAGGTACGATGTGCACTGGTCGATGTATATACAGTAAATGATTTCATGCGCTATATTTGCTCGCTTAAATACCCGATTTCGACATGAGCTGGTGAACATGAAGTTACAAATAAAGACACGCCTACAAAGAAGAAATCGATTGATATAGGGACTCTGTAGCTTTAAGAGTCGACACTTCCTCACTTACAAGTCGAGCTCCCAGTGGGGTTCGAACCTCGAACCTGCAGCGGTGGGAAGCGATAAGGTTTACAACGCAACGTCGTTAACCATTCGGCTACGGAGACGCTCGTGAAAATGATTGAAAGCAAAGTATAAAACATTATAGAGTTATAAATAGTTTCAAATAAATGGAACACGAAGTGCTTATAAAAGGGCCAATATACATGTATCTAGAGTAATTATGTCTGGAGACAGTGTTTGCGGCAGGTGGGTGGGTGGGTGGTGTGAGGGTGTGGGTTGGGGGAGGGGGGTGGGGGGGGGGGGGGTAGGGGGTATAAGAACACCAAACGAAACCATCAGTATATTTCGTAATTATTGGCTTGCATCAAATTCAAAATCATATTTCTTAAAATAATGGTGGATTTACCTTTGTTTCTTAGCATGGTCACTGACATTACCTTTGTATTTTCACAGGTGTAAATCGTTTAATTGAAATTAACACCTGTCAGAATAAATCATTTACTCTAATGGAAGGCAGCTGAATGGACATGCTACAAAACAAATCGAGTATGGGCTCATCTCGTTGGTTGGTTTAAAGACCTCGAAGTTTAAATCAACCACTCGATGAGACAATACCCTATCAACTGATATCCTTTTTAACCTACCAGTGTGACACTATGAATACTCGACTGTATATTTGTATTATGCATAAGCTACTGACCAAAATAGCTCAAAAAGTCGATAAATAAGTCTTTTTATATGTATAAAAATGTAAAATCATGTCGTTTGAAACAATGTGTGACAAACAATATGTTTGTTGATTACTAGTTTACCAATCCGGCACATTTTCGACTAATGATAGCAAACTTGGAACCTAGCCCGGCAACCTTTGTCCACCCAAATTGACCCACCGGTCATCCCGTAACTGTAATGAAGAATACACGCGGAGTTCGACCTTTTGCTGACCATAGTAACAGACGACACTGCACTTGCACCGGAAACGCTACATTCCGCGTATTTGAAACCGTTGCTATCACAAATCTTTAACACGTGACGGCTGCATGAACACACGCTAAATTTGGCGCGACAGCCACTCTTGACCCAGACGGTTGGCCCGCTGACACCGTAGCTATTTCCTTTTACACAGGCAGATCGTGAGAATTTCTTGACAACCTAGAGAGGTAAAGATTTTTGTTTAGGATTTATGAACCAAACAACCTATGACATGGCAATGAACACTTGACCCCAGGTATGGTGCCTGCCACACATTCTGTTGATGATACATGCACACATAAAGTCATACCATTTCATCTCATTATCTAAGTTTAGTGTTTACGCTACTTTTCAAACCAGTCAGATGGCTCAAAATTTCAAATACTGGCTGCATTTATTCATGAAGAATTTACTACCTACGCCACAGGGAATCCAGAGCGCTTGATCCAAAAAAAGAAATCCTTTATATAATATATTGACTAGGGTCTTATCAAGCTGTATAAGCCTATGGGAATAGTTTACCACGTCTGTGGACCACAGCCAACGTTTACTATTTTACCCGTTTTTCACTATAAATAAATGACGCTTTCTGATTGACTGAACAATGATTGTCGTTTATCATCAGCCAATCAGAAAGCGTCATTTATTTTGCCCTTGAAATTTCTCTTCCGGCATTTTCAACACTGTCAACATTGGTTATTCTTGTGCTACACTTTTTGTTTGGTTTGTGGTTTGTGTACGCGATATCACGAGGAGACATATAGTCAGATAGCATCATTAGTATTTCCGCAACACGGATAAATAGTTTTAAGTGCGTGTACTATCGACACGGAGTGAAAAACGGGTAAAATAGTAAACGTTGGCTGTGGTCCACAGACGTGGTAAACTATTCCCATAGGCTTATACAGCTTGATAAGACCCTAGTCAATATATTATATAAAGGATTTTTTTTGGATCAATCGCTCCAGATTCCCTGTGACCTACGCTCTTCATGGTTTAGAACGTGACCTATATAGAGACTATCGATAAATCTACCATAAACACTAAGCCGGATAGAGTCTATGAAGAGAAACCTTCACCATTAAGAAATCACGGTCGGTCGCTACGCTCTCTCCCTTTTCGGTTTCTTAATGGTGAAGATTTCTCTACGCTCCCTCCATTTCGGTTTCTTTCATAGCCTCTATCCTATACATGGGATAGAGGCTTTGAAGAGAAATCTTCACCATTAGGAAACCGAAAGGGCGAGAACGTAGCGACCGACCGTGGTTTCTTAGTATAGGATAGAGGCTATGAAGAGAAATCTTCACCATTAAGAAACCGAAAGGGAGTAAACGTAGCGACCGACCGTGGCTTCTTAATGGTAAAGATAAAGACTCTGTCCGGATTAGTGTTTACCATAGGTTTACCGCTAGTCTCTATTTAGTGTTTACTCTTCTTTTAAACCAATCAGATGGCTCAGAATTTCAAATACTTGTACCATTTATTCATGAAGATTTTACTACCAGCGCTCTTCATGGTTTAGAATGTGACCTATATAGAGAATATCGATAAAACCCATCGTAAACACTAAGCCGGATAGAGTGTATGAAGAGAAATCTTCACCACTAAGAAACCGCGGTAGGTCGCTACGCTCCATCCCTTTCGGTGTCTTAATGGTGAAGATTTCTCTTCATAGCCTCTATCCTATACATAGGCCACGCTCTAAACCATGAAGAGCGATGGTAGTAAATTCTTCCTGAATAAATGTAGCCAGTATTTCAAATACTGAATCATCTGTTTGTTTTGAAAAAGGGAGGGTAAACACTAAATCGCTTTTATTGACTGTGTTTACCCTACTTTTTCAACCAATCAGTTACCTCCGACTTTACCACCGATTTTCAAATACTTCCACCTATTATTCATAAAGATGTTACTACCATCGCCCTCACGATTAAGAGAGTGGCTTATTTAGAGAATATCAATAAACCTATGGTAAACATTAAGTCGGATAGCGGCTATGAAGAGAAATGTCGCAATTAAGAAACCGCTATGCTTCCTCCCTTTTGGTTTCATAACAAGACCAACCGTATGTATGCGTACATTATACGATTTTAATGGTACCAACGAAAGCTAAAATATATACTGAAAGGAAAAAGAAACGCGACACTGGAATTTCCGCTATATATTGTATATACTGCACACTCAATTCCATATATATTCCAAGGAAATCCCAAGATATTTTATAAAAAGAAGTTGCAGTTAGTTAGAGAAAGGACACAACTGTGATGTTGTAGACGTTTTAATCACAGGACACGTTGTAACAAGAAATTAATAAATGTTGAAGTTCCTCTTGAGTCAGTTCAGTACTGTATTTAACGTAAAGAGTTTGCAAAAGTTTGCATCCTAAGTTTGCTCACATGCTTGAGCCAAACGCGTACTCTGTCAATAATGAAACTTTGCAGGAATACTCTTTGCCGTTTAGTCTTTTTTCCGAAAGGAAAGATCTTATGTAGCCATGTACCATTCGATTAACAGCAGCATATTGTACATACAATACCCGTGTCGCGTTTCTTTTTCCTTTCAGTATATATGAACAGGGTACATACCCACGTATAGAAGTCTACCGTGACAAATATGATGTTAAATGAGCCGTGTAGAATGTAGATTATCACGTATAAATATGTATCAGTGGAGTATATATTGTCGGACCAACTGAACAATTTATTTAGTTACTTTGCTTGTCAGACATTTTCAGAAACAAAAGTAGTACTTTTTTCTATGTCAATTGTCTCCTGTTGTACCCATGACAGTCCAATTTCAGAACACACGCACATCGAGCGGTCGAAAATTATATCGGGTAAGTCGGCGACTTTAAGTTAAGTCATTAACGTTATGACTTGCCAACCGTTTAACTCATTAACGTTATGACTTGCCAACCGTTTAACTCATAACCGTTTAACTCATTAACGTTATGACTTGCCAACCGTTTAACTCATTAACGTTATGACTTGGTGACCTTTACTCAATAACGCTATGAGGGCGGTGATGTTAACGTAAGTGTACACATTTTCCAGGGTCAACAGAGACATTTATTGCACCTGGCACAAAATCCTAGGAATTTCATTGGATCAGAGCGGTCGCATGGTGACCCTCTATTGTTCTATAGTGGGTCAGCAGATTTCAAAGAGGGTCACTAAAACAATATGGACTACGGTTCCGATAAAAAGTTTAAATCATTTGCAAATAGTTCTTTTAGGTGTTAGTAATAACCATACTAAGTATTTAAACGGTACCGGTTGTGACGTAAACGTCATGACGTCAAATTGCGCGAACGTCTCAAATACGTTGACGTTCCATTAAAACGGGTTAAATATTGGTGTTTGCCTTAAAAAGGTGCTTGATGCAATATATCAGTTATTGGGTTTGTTACTGACCCCCTACAGAAATATGTGTGGTCAGTCAGATATATAGGGGGACTCGGCTATTGCCTCGCCCCCTGTAAATCTTACTGACCCCACATATTTCTGTAGGGGGTCAGTAACAAACCCAATAACTAATAGTAGGAATATATGTGCAACTAGGGGGATACTTACATACAACTAGGAGGATACTTACATACAACTAGGAGGATACTTACATACAACTAGGAGGATACTTACATACAACTAGGGGGATACTTACATACAACTAGGGGGATACTTACATACAACTAGGAGGATACTTACATACAACTAGGAGGATACTTACATACAACTAGGAGGATACTTACATACAACTAGGAGGATACTTACATACAACTAGGGCAACTAGGAGGATACTTACATACAACTAGGGGGATACTTACATACAACTAGGGGGATACTTACATACAACTAGGAGGATACTTACATACAACTAGGAGGATACTTACATACAACTAGGGGGATACTTACATACAACTAGGGGGATACTTACATACAACTAGGAGGATACTTACATACAACTAGGAGGATACTTACATACAACTAGGAGGATACTTACATACAACTAGGGGGATACTTACATACAACTAGGGGGATACTTACATACAACTAGGGGGATACTTACATACAACTAGGAGGATACTTACATACAACTAGGAGGATACTTACATACAACTAGGAGGATACTTACATACAACTAGGAGGATACTTACATACAACTAGGAGGATACTTACATACAACTAGGGGGATACTTACATACAACTAGGGGGATACTTACATACAACTAGGAGGATACTTACATACAACTAGGAGGATACTTACATACAACTAGGGGGATACTTACATACAACTAGGAGGATACTTACATACAACTAGGAGGATACTTACATACAACTAGGAGGATACTTACATACAACTAGGGGGATACTTACATACAACTAGGGGGATACTTACATACAACTAGGAGGATACTTACATACAACTAGGAGGATACTTACATACAACTAGGAGGATACTTACATACAACTAGGAGGATACTTACATACAACTAGGGGGATACTTACATACAACTAGGGGGATACTTACATACAACTAGGGGGATACTTACATACAACTAGGGGGATACTTACATACAACTAGGAGGATACTTACATACAACTAGGGGGATACTTACATACAACTAGGGGGATACTTACATACAACTAGGGGGATACTTACATACAACTAGGAGGATACTTACATACAACTAGGGGGATACTTACATACAACTAGGGGGATACTTACATACAACTAGGAGGATACTTACATACAACTAGGGGGATACTTACATACAACTAGGGGGATACTTACATACAACTAGGAGGATACTTACATACAACTAGGAGGATACTTACATACAACTAGGAGGATACTTACATACAACTAGGAGGATACTTACATACAACTAGGAGGATACTTACATACAACTAGGGGGATACTTACATACAACTAGGGGGATACTTACATACAACTAGGAGGATACTTACATACAACTAGGGGGATACTTACATACAACTAGGGGGATACTTACATACAACTAGGGGGATACTTACATACAACTAGGAGGATACTTACATACAACTAGGGGGATACTTACATACAACTAGGAGGATACTTACATACAACTAGGAGGATACTTACATACAACTAGGAGGATACTTACATACAACTAGGAGGATACTTACATACAACTAGGAGGATACTTACATACAACTAGGAGGATACTTACATACAACTAGGGGGATACTTACATACAACTAGGGGGATACTTACATACAACTAGGGCAACTAGGGGATACTTACATACAACTAGGAGGATACTTACATACAACTAGGAGGATACTTACATACAACTAGGGCAACTAGGGGATACTTACATACAACTAGGGGGATACTTACATACAACTAGGAGGATACTTACATACAACTAGGGGGATACTTACATACAACTAGGAGGATACTTACATACAACTAGGAGGATACTTACATACAACTAGGAGGATACTTACATACAACTAGGAGGATACTTACATACAACTAGGGGGATACTTACATACAACTAGGAGGATACTTACATACAACTAGGAGGATACTTACATACAACTAGGAGAATACTTACATACAACTAGGAGGATACTTACATACAACTAGGGGGATACTTACATACAACTAGGAGGATACTTACATACAACTAGGAGGATACTTACATACAACTAGGAGGATACTTACATACAACTAGGGAGGATACTTACATACAACTAGGAGGATACTTACATACAACTAGGAGGATACTTACATACAACTAGGGGGATACTTACATACAACTAGGAGGATACTTACATACAACTAGGGGATACTTACATACAACTAGGGGGATACTTACATACAACTAGGGGGATACTTACATACAACTAGGAGGATACTTACATACAACTAGGAGGATACTTACATACAACTAGGGGGATACTTACATACAACTAGGGGGATACTTACATACAACTAGGAGGATACTTACATACAACTAGGAGGATACTTACATACAACTAGGGGGATACTTACATACAACTAGGGGGATACTTACATACAACTAGGGGATACTTACATACAACTAGGGGATACTTACATACAACTAGGAGGATACTTACATACAACTAGGAGGATACTTACATACAACTAGGAGGATACTTACATACAACTAGGAGGATACTTACATACAACTAGGAGGGATACTTACATACAACTAGGAGGATACTTACATACAACTAGGAGGATACTTACATACAACTAGGGGGATACTTACATACAACTAGGGGGATACTTACATACAACTAGGAGGATACTTACATACAACTAGGGGGATACTTACATACAACTAGGGGGATACTTACATACAACTAGGAGGATACTTACATACAACTAGGAGGATACTTACATACAACTAGGAGGGATACTTACATACAACTAGGAGGATACTTACATACAACTAGGAGGATACTTACATACAACTAGGGGGATACTTACATACAACTAGGGAGGATACTTACATACAACTAGGAGGATACTTACATACAACTAGGAGGATACTTACATACAACTAGGGGGATACTTACATACAACTAGGAGGATACTTACATACAACTAGGAGGATACTTACATACAACTAGGGGGATACTTACATACAACTAGGAGGATACTTACATACAACTAGGAGGATACTTACATACAACTAGGAGGATACTTACATACAACTAGGGGGATACTTACATACAACTAGGAGGATACTTACATACAACTAGGGGGATACTTACATACAACTAGGAGGATACTTACATACAACTAGGAGGATACTTACATACAACTAGGAGGATACTTACATACAACTAGGGGGATACTTACATACAACTAGGAGGATACATACAACTAGGAGGATACTTACATACAACTAGGGGGATACTTACATACAACTAGGGGGATACTTACATACAACTAGGAGGATACTTACATACAACTAGGGGGATACTTACATACAACTAGGGGGATACTTACATACAACTAGGAGGATACTTACATACAACTAGGAGGATACTTACATACAACTAGGGGGATACTTACATACAACTAGGGGGATACTTACATACAACTAGGAGGATACTTACATACAACTAGGGGGATACTTACATACAACTAGGAGGATACTTACATACAACTAGGAGGATACTTACATACAACTAGGAGGATACTTACATACAACTAGGGGGATACTTACATACAACTAGGAGGATACTTACATACAACTAGGAGGATACTTACATACAACTAGGAGGATACTTACATACAACTAGGAGGATACTTACATACAACTAGGAGGATACTTACATACAACTAGGGGGATACTTACATACAACTAGGAGGATACTTACATACAACTAGGAGGATACTTACATACAACTAGGAGGATACTTACATACAACTAGGAGGATACTTACATACAACTAGGAGGATACTTACATAAAACTAGGAGGATACTTACATACAACTAGGAGGATACTTACATACAACTAGGAGGATACTTACATACAACTAGGGGGATACTTACATACAACTAGGGCAACTAGGGGGATACTTACATACAACTAGGAGGATACTTACATACAACTAGGAGGATACTTACATACAACTAGGAGGATACTTACATACAACTAGGAGGATACTTACATACAACTAGGAGGATACTTACATACAACTAGGGGGATACTTACATACAACTAGGGCAACTAGGGGGATACTTACATACAACTAGGAGGATACTTACATACAACTAGGAGGATACTTACATACAACTAGGGGGATACTTACATACAACTAGGGGGATACTTACATACAACTAGGGGGATACTTACATACAACTAGGAGGATACTTACATACAACTAGGAGGATACTTACATACAACTAGGAGGATACTTACATACAACTAGGAGGATACTTACATACAACTAGGAGGATACTTACATACAACTAGGGGGATACTTACATACAACTAGGGGGATACTTACATACAACTAGGGGGATACTTACATACAACTAGGGGGATACTTACATACAACTAGGGGGATACTTACATACAACTAGGAGGATACTTACATACAACTAGGGGGATACTTACATACAACTAGGAGGATACTTACATACAACTAGGAGGATACTTACATACAACTAGGGGGATACTTACATACAACTAGGGGGATACTTACATACAACTAGGGGATACTTACATACAACTAGGGGGATACTTACATACAACTAGGAGGATACTTACATACAACTAGGGGGATACTTACATACAACTAGGAGGATACTTACATACAACTAGGAGGATACTTACATACAACTAGGGGGATACTTACATACAACTAGGAGGATACTTACATACAACTAGGAGGATACTTACATACAACTAGGGGGATACTTACATACAACTAGGGGGATACTTACATACAACTAGGGGGATACTTACATACAACTAGGGGGATACTTACATACAACTAGGGGGATACTTACATACAACTAGGAGGATACTTACATACAACTAGGAGGATACTTACATACAACTAGGGGGATACTTACATACAACTAGGAGGATACTTACATACAACTAGGGCAACTAGGGGGATACTTACATACAACTAGGGGGATACTTACATACAACTAGGGCAACTAGGGGGATACTTACATACAACTAGGGGGATACTTACATACAACTAGGGGGATACTTACATACAACTAGGGCAACTAGGGGATACTTACATACAACTAGGGGGATACTTACATACAACTAGGAGGATACTTACATACAACTAGGAGGATACTTACATACAACTAGGAGGATACTTACATACAACTAGGGGGATACTTACATACAACTAGGGGGATACTTACATACAACTAGGAGGATACTTACATACAACTAGGAGGATACTTACATACAACTAGGGGATACTTACATACAACTAGGAGGATACTTACATACAACTAGGGGGATACTTACATACAACTAGGGGGATACTTACATACAACTAGGGCAACTAGGGGATACTTACATACAACTAGGAGGATACTTACATACAACTAGGAGGATACTTACATACAACTAGGGGGATACTTACATACAACTAGGAGGATACTTACATACAACTAGGGGGATACTTACATACAACTAGGGCAACTAGGAGGATACTTACATACAACTAGGAGGATACTTACATACAACTAGGAGGATACTTACATACAACTAGGGGGATACTTACATACAACTAGGAGGATACTTACATACAACTAGGAGGATACTTACATACAACTAGGAGGATACTTACATACAACTAGGAGGATACTTACATACAACTAGGAGGATACTTACATACAACTAGGAGGATACTTACATACAACTAGGGGGATACTTACATACAACTAGGAGGATACTTACATACAACTAGGAGGATACTTACATACAACTAGGGGGATACTTACATACAACTAGGGGGATACTTACATACAACTAGGAGGATACTTACATACAACTAGGAGGATACTTACATACAACTAGGAGGATACTTACATACAACTAGGAGGATACTTACATACAACTAGGAGGATACTTACATACAACTAGGAGGATACTTACATACAACTAGGAGGATACTTACATACAACTAGGAGGATACTTACATACAACTAGGAGGATACTTACATACAACTAGGAGGATACTTACATACAACTAGGAGGATACTTACATACAACTAGGAGGATACTTACATACAACTAGGAGGATACTTACATACAACTAGGGGGATACTTACATACAACTAGGGGGATACTTACATACAACTAGGAGGATACTTACATACAACTAGGAGGATACTTACATACAACTAGGAGGATACTTACATACAACTAGGGGGATACTTACATACAACTAGGAGGATACTTACATACAACTAGGAGGATACTTACATACAACTAGGGGGATACTTACATACAACTAGGAGGATACTTACATACAACTAGGAGGATACTTACATACAACTAGGGGGATACTTACATACAACTAGGGCAACTAGGGGGATACTTACATACAACTAGGAGGATACTTACATACAACTAGGAGGATACTTACATACAACTAGGAGGATACTTACATACAACTAGGAGGATACTTACATACAACTAGGAGGATACTTACATACAACTAGGAGGATACTTACATACAACTAGGAGGATACTTACATACAACTAGGAGGATACTTACATACAACTAGGAGGATACTTACATACAACTAGGAGGATACTTACATACAACTAGGAGGATACTTACATACAACTAGGAGGATACTTACATACAACTAGGAGGATACTTACATACAACTAGGAGGATACTTACATACAACTAGGAGGATACTTACATACAACTAGGGGGATACTTACATACAACTAGGGGATACTTACATACAACTAGGAGGATACTTACATACAACTAGGGGGATACTTACATACACTAGGGCAACTAGGAGGATACTTACATACAACTAGGAGGATACTTACATACAACTAGGAGGATACTTACATACAACTAGGAGGATACTTACATACAACTAGGGGGATACTTACATACAACTAGGGGGATACTTACATACAACTAGGAGGATACTTACATACAACTAGGAGGATACTTACATACAACTAGGAGGATACTTACATACAACTAGGGGGATACTTACATACAACTAGGGGGATACTTACATACAACTAGGAGGATACTTACATACAACTAGGAGGATACTTACATACAACTAGGGGGATACTTACATACAACTAGGGGGATACTTACATACAACTAGGAGGATACTTACATACAACTAGGGGGATACTTACATACAACTAGGAGGATACTTACATACAACTAGGGCAACTAGGGGGATACTTACATACAACTAGGGCTAACTAGGGGGATACTTACATACAACTAGGAGGATACTTACATACAACTAGGGCAACTAGGGGATACTTACATACAACTAGGAGGATACTTACATACAACTAGGGGGATACTTACATACAACTAGGAGGATACTTACATACAACTAGGAGGATACTTACATACAACTAGGCAACTAGGAGGATACTTACATACAACTAGGAGGATACTTACATACAACTAGGAGGATACTTACATACAACTAGGAGGATACTTACATACAACTAGGAGGATACTTACATACAACTAGGGGGATACTTACATACAACTAGGGCAACTAGGGGATACTTACATACAACTAGGAGGATACTTACATACAACTAGGGGGATACTTACATACAACTAGGAGGATACTTACATACAACTAGGAGGATACTTACATACAACTAGGAGGATACTTACATACAACTAGGAGGATACTTACATACAACTAGGAGGATACTTACATACAACTAGGAGGATACTTACATACAACTAGGAGGATACTTACATACAACTAGGAGGATACTTACATACAACTAGGAGGATACTTACATACAACTAGGGGGATACTTACATACAACTAGGGGATACTTACATACAACTAGGGGGATACTTACATACAACTAGGAGGATACTTACATACAACTAGGGGGATACTTACATACAACTAGGAGGATACTTACATACAACTAGGAGGATACTTACATACAACTAGGAGGATACTTACATACAACTAGGGGGATACTTACATACAACTAGGGCAACTAGGGGGATACTTACATACAACTAGGAGGATACTTACATACAACTAGGGGGATACTTACATACAACTAGGAGGATACTTACATACAACTAGGAGGATACTTACATACAACTAGGAGGATACTTACATACAACTAGGGGGATACTTACATACAACTAGGAGGATACTTACATACAACTTGGAGGATACTTACATACAACTAGGAGGATACTTACATACAACTAGGAGGATACTTACATACAACTAGGAGGATACTTACATACAACTAGGAGGATACTTACATACAACTAGGAGGATACTTACATACAACTAGGAGGATACTTACATACAACTAGGAGGATACTTACATACAACTAGGAGGATACTTACATACAACTAGGAGGATACTTACATACAACTAGGCAACTAGGGGATACTTACATACAACTAGGAGGATACTTACATACAACTAGGAGGATACTTACATACAACTAGGAGGATACTTACATACAACTAGGGGGATACTTACATACAACTAGGAGGATACTTACATACAACTAGGAGGATACTTACATACAACTAGGGGGATACTTACATACAACTAGGAGGATACTTACATACAACTAGGAGGATACTTACATACAACTAGGAGGATACTTACATACAACTAGGGGATACTTACATACAACTAGGAGGATACTTACATACAACTAGGAGGATACTTACATACAACTAGGAGGATACTTACATACAACTAGGAGGATACTTACATACAACTAGGAGGATACTTACATACAACTAGGAGGATACTTACATACAACTAGGAGGATACTTACATACAACTAGGAGGATACTTACATACAACTAGGAGGATACTTACATACAACTAGGAGGATACTTACATACAACTAGGGCAACTAGGAGGATACTTACATACAACTAGGAGGATACTTACATACAACTAGGAGGATACTTATATACAACTAGGGGGATACTTACATACAACTAGGGCAACTAGGGGGATACTTACATACAACTAGGAGGATACTTACATACAACTAGGAGGATACTTATATACAACTAGGAGGATACTTACATACAACTAGGAGGATACTTACATACAACTAGGGGGATACTTACATACAACTAGGAGGATACTTATATACAACTAGGAGGATACTTACATACAACTAGGAGGATACTTACATACAACTAGGAGGATACTTACATACAACTAGGGGGATACTTACATACAACTAGGAGGATACTTACATACAACTAGGGGGATACTTACATACAACTAGGAGGATACTTACATACAACTAGGAGGATACTTACATACAACTAGGGGGATACTTACATACAACTAGGGGGATACTTACATACAACTAGGGCAACTAGGGGATACTTACATACAACTAGGAGGATACTTACATACAACTAGGAGGATACTTACATACAACTAGGAGGATACTTACATACAACTAGGGGGATACTTACATACAACTAGGAGGATACTTACATACAACTAGGAGGATACTTACATACAACTAGGAGGATACTTACATACAACTAGGGGGATACTTACATACAACTAGGAGGATACTTACATACAACTAGGGGGATACTTACATACAACTAGGAGGATACTTACATACAACTAGGAGGATACTTACATACAACTAGGAGGATACTTACATACAACTAGGAGGATACTTACATACAACTAGGAGGATACTTACATACAACTAGGAGGATACTTACATACAACTAGGAGGATACTTACATACAACTAGGGGGATACTTACATACAACTAGGGGGATACTTACATACAACTAGGAGGATACTTACATACAACTAGGAGGATACTTA
>JAWPHD010024691.1:0-18506 GCA_037043455.1 Cyrtodaria siliqua | reverse complement strand
GATGGGTGTTCTACAGGGCAGCATACTATCTGTCACACTTTTTAATATAAAGATTAACAGTATAGTAAAATGCATCAATCCAGGTGTGGATTGTTCGCTATATGTTCACGACTTTGTTATATGTTATCGTGCAAAAAACATGAATACTATAGAGAGACAATTACAACAATGTCTCAATAAACTTCAGACCTCGTCTGATGAAAATGGTTTTAAATTTTCTAAATCTAAAACTAATTGTATGCACTTTTGTCAACTTCGTAAACATCATGAAGACCCTCATCTAACACTGGATGGGTCACCAGTACCAGTAGTGGTTGAGACAAAATTCCTTGGTCACAAAATTCCTTGGTCTTATTTTCGACCGTAAATTACCTTAAATACTTGAAGGCCAAATGCCTTAAAGCTCTTAACTTACTTAAAGTTGTTGCAAACACTAATTGGGGAGCAGATCGAAAAGTCCTCTTGCGACTTTACAGATCTCTTATCAGATCCAAGCTGGACTACGGCTCAATAGTATATGGATCGACTCGCAAGTCGTACTTGAACCATCACTGTCTCATAGACGAGACAAATTAGCTCTTCAATACGCCATTAAATTAAAGTCTAACCCTTCAAACCCAACTTTCGATAATGTTTTTAATCCTAGTTGTGAACCTCTTTTTGATCGAAAACCAAAGGCCATTCGACCATTTGGTCTTCGTATTAAACCAAAATTAAGAGACACTGAAATCGATCTAAATTTGATTGCCAAGTACAAAGTACCACAAATTCCACCGTGGACTTTGGAAACTCCAACAATTATTTTTGATCTTTGTAATAATAACAAATCCAGTACAGACCCTACTGTATTTCAAAGCAAATGTTATATCGAAATACAGTGACTTTCAACATATCTACACAGATGGCTCTAAAGATGGAGATAAGGTAGCTGCAGCAGCTGTTCACAAAACAGCATAAAGAGTCGCCTGCCTGACAAGGCCTCTATCTTTTCAGCTGAACTTAAGGCAATTGAACTTGCCTTAAATTATATTCAGGAATCTGATGATGACCATTTTGTAATCTTTGTAATCATTTCTGATTCCCTTTCATCTCTTCAAGCACTGGGTAATATGAAACATGATAACCCAGTTGTGCTTCAACTTTTAGAAAAGTACAATTCTCTTATAGTTGATAATGTTATTATTTTCTGCTGGCTTCCAAGCCATGTAGGAATACGTGGTAATGATAGAGCTGCTAAGGCAGCATTAGATTTACATATATCTAATACCAAATTACCATATACTGATTTTAAAAGTTGTATTAACACATATATTCGTAACTCTTGGCAAACCGCTTGGGATTTGTCAGTTAACAATAAACTCCATTCAATTAAACCGTTACTCGGAGAATGGCGTTCTTCTACTCGACCCATTCGTCGAGAGGGAACTTATCCTAGCCCGGTGCAGGATAGGGCATACACGTTATACTCATTCATATTTATTACAAGGTGAGCAATTACCAGAATGTATACCCTGCTTTGCACCGTTAACGGTCAAACACATCTTATTGAAATGTGTAGACTTTGATCCTATGCGTATGTTAATACTATGAAAGAGTTATTTGATACTGTAGATTTTAGTCTTGTCTGAGATTTCCTGAAAGAGATCAGACTATATAAATCATTGTTATGTGTTCTTATATATATTTACTTGTTTATATACCCGTTGACGGGCATTTGTTGATTTACATACATAGTTTATATTACACCTGATCATCCCTTATTTTTTTAATAGTTTTATCTTTATATATATACATTACTTTTTAATTAATACTTCTTTTTTCATAGATTTTTGCGCACAATATGACCTATTTATGTGTCGACGTGCCGTAAAACACCATTCATTCATTCATTCTGCTGTGAATAAAAAGAATTATTTCAAATAATAAACATTATAGGGAGCAATGACAATCCAACGCTGGTGCGGCATCCAGGATGGGAGGCTGACACCAAAAGAACTGCTGGCCAGTGTAATGAGCGGAGAGAGCCATGAAGCTACTAGGGCCAGAATTCGTGCTGCAGATGTGTTAGTGGCCTACTTTGCCACTGACCGTTCCAAGGCGGTAGCCCTATTGTCAACCCTTTTGTGTTTGTGATGTCGTTTGCATTTTTATTACTTTTGCCTTTTCGTTTGTCTGTTTGCGTGTTTGTTTTTGTGTTTTGTGGTTGACTGTCGTCCTTGAATGCTGCTTTCCCTGTCCGATATTTTTAGCCTTCTTTATTGATGAGATTTCTATGTTAAGGTAATATTTCTCTGTCTATATAGTACAGAACAATATTAGTATACATGTACATTTCTGAATTTTGAAGCATGGAGAATAACAGTAATTTCATTGTTCGAATGGACACACTGTAATGTAGATTTATCAAAAACTGAAAGTATCGTTTGTGAGGCTCAAAAGCGCACATATGTGAATGATAAAAAAGTTGTAATAGTGCAGTAAAAAATTAATATGTTATTTCAATATTTGATACAATCTGAAACATTGTAAATAAAAAACATGTTGCTTGTCCGGGCCATATTTTCAATACAATAAGATTTTCAGATACCAAACTTGGTATGTGAATACATCTTGCGATAGCGGTGTGTCGCGTACCAAAATAAGATCACTTGACCTGTGACCTCTGTCGTATAAAATGCTTGTCCGGACCGTATTTTCAATACTATAACATTCAGATATATCAAACTTGGTATGTCAATATATCTTGGGATAGCGGTGTGTCGCGTACCAAAATAAGGTCATTGTGGTGGCCCATGAAATGTGCAATAAAGGCAGATCTAGGTTTGCATGTAAGCATGTATATATCTATAATTTTGTTTGAGATTTATTATAGTATTATGCATCTTATTCATACTTCACCCATATTGGGGCATGGGCATGACTTAGTCAATTATTATACCATTATTTAAATCGCTTTAATATAAAGTCTGCTACTGAAATATGTCGGTAGACATATGTAATTCTTCGTGTGGTTTGAAATGTTCATTTAAGAACAGGAAATATAACTAACACGAAAGGGCAAGGTATGAAGCAATTTATTTTGGCATTTTTTTTTACAATAAAGACAGATATTATTTTATATAGCGTAATAATAATAGCAGTACTAATGATGGTATGCAGTGGGCTTATACAATTGACTGATAAAAACATGGCAACAAATGGGATGTTTCGTTAAGTTGAAACATGAAATTAACTTGGTATTTAGGTGTACAACTGTATCAATTTTTACTAAATACTTTTTCATAACCACACTGCTGCAAACAATCACAATGTTTTGCAACAGTGTGTGTAACCGACGAGAGAATCTCCATGTTGTAGCACTTCTCGCCTCTCAAAGAGGAAGTGTGGATTCATGCGCATGGCGTGAGGTGTTTACAGTACTGGTTGTACCGAATAAAAGGTGGGTGCTTTGACTCGGATGTTGACAAAATGTACAGGCATTTATGGCCTAAAATGTGCTATAAATGACATATACAACCTTCAAAACCCCAAGACCACGGTAGTATCACTTTCACTGTTGACAGTCAGTGATACATTAAGTGACAAATTTAACAATATATTAACACAATTATCATGTTTTTTCCCCCTTATTTTATACATATATTATGCCATTTCAGCTATAGAATAGTTGGTCAGTTGGAGATGCTGTGCATATCCATTAGATGTTGTCCCACTACGTGAGGTGGCCCTCAAGTGGTAGTGTGTGGAGAGTTTTACCAATTGCCACCTGTGCCAAACATGTTGTTTGGTGACGAGGGACAATTTGCCTTCAGGTAACATATGTTTGAATATATCTCGTCATAGCTAGGCGCCCTGCCGTAGTTCGTCCGAAGGTTGTCTGTCCTTGGTAGTTCACAAATATGTCTCCCTATATATAATTCTGCCTTGTGAACGTGAATCTCTTACGAGATCCCAATTTCGAAAGTTGTCGTAGTGAGTTCAAATTCTCTCCCTTTATATATATACTCTGTAAAAGAAGTTTTGGACCATGGCAGTTTTCGAACCCGTACAATGATCGCTGAACCATGACATTCGACCATAACCCTTATTATCTCAGTGATAATTCACAATAGATCAACAATCAACAATAATTATCGTTTAAAATGAAAGTTTTCGAAAAAATAATAATATTTTTATTGGTTACTCGAATGTGTCCGTAAGTGTTACTTTGTATGGACTTTGCAACATTTTTTAATGACCCTTTGTGTGTTCGCGATATTTTTTTTAAAATAGAATCTTGTTTGGAATTTAATGTTTCTGGTACCAAAATAACCGGATAGGGTAGACCTTTGCTACCATAAAAAAAATACTTCAATTTCGTCCACTAGTTTTATTTTTATATGACGTTATATACCCTGGTCCAAAACTTTTTTTACCGAGTATATATAAATAATTTTCAGATTTTCAATATATAAATGAAGTAAGCTATAAATTGTATTCTTTATTTCTGATTTACCCTATCGATCAATGTTACATAGTAACGTGGGAGATTGTGCCACATTGGAATGTTTAATTGTGAATTTTGTGTCTGGCATTGATATGTAATGGGTTTTTTATACCTTTACATACTGTTTACAGTAAGTTGCAATATTCTTGTACAAGATGTCACCAATTTAGAATTAGTTTTACCAAGAAAAAACTGAAACATATAACCATTAAACAAATTAGAACCTTTCATGTGTGCATTCATGTTCTTCTTTGTTAAAAATATGTTACAAAATGTTATTTCAGCGGACCCCTGTGGCAAGATGCCTTTCCCCACTACATTATTCTAGATAGTGTTTGTCGTCAGGAAGACCATAACTTGATTAAGGCAGTACAGGAAATTGCAGTAGGAGAAGTTTCCTGCGAGACCATTACCTTCATCTACAGCCTGAATCGTCCGATTGTGGGAGAAGTTCCTATTAAAATCTTTTCAACAAACCAGCAGGTCGATCCGTACAACAGAAAACACATTTTGAAGATGGCAGGTATTGTCACAATCTTTCAGCTACCTATATGTGTCACAATCTTTCAGCTACCTATATGAAATGAATATTTCATGCTATATGAAATGAATATTTCATGAAGAATAAGTATATGCAGGATATTTTTGGTTTGGAGTAAATTCACCATTTATTTTCATAGGAAAGTTATATTTACATGTCTCACAACCTTGAAACTTAGTCGGACAAAAGGTAAGGCGCCAAAACAATGACGTCAATAATGTGTTCATTATCAGTGAACATGTTTTATATTTTCACATGTTAAATATAAATAATGATAATGTAATATTTTATTTTAATCACTAAATGCACTATTTTAATGGAAAGTATATAATAAAGTTTCATGTTTTATGGATGAAATCTTCTTTTAATTATTACATTTTGAAATAAATGCACACACTATTTCTGAAAAGTTAGTAATTTATTTGGAAACAAAACACTTTTATTTGGACAGAAATAAAGCATGACACATGAATTATTTAAAATTCATTTTCAAGTGATTTGAATGTCTTTAAAAGTGAAGATGTTGGGGATGAACATTGTTTGAATCGACAAAGAGTACCAAAGTTGTTGTGGCTTAAAGATCGCTGCCAAGTGATGTTGTTGCGCAATATGTCAGACAGACTTGTGAATGGATATATTGGTGTTGTCAGTAGCATATGTTCAGAATTCATTGAAGTGTACTTTCCTGCCATTGGCTTGTCCTCCAGACTGACAAAAATTACATTTACAGGTAATATACTTCATTTCTTATTTCGAAATACATCTATAACATTGTTATATCACTCTTATTTCGTGGCATGCGAATATTAAGGTAAATATGCAGTATGTCACATGCTTAGAAGTCGGTGTCGTACTACAGGTACTACAGGTACTACATTAAATGTAGTTTTATGGCCCATCAACACATCTTTACTTATACAATTATCAGCTGGCCAACAGATAACAATTGAACAACTTTTCCATATATACCCGTTACTATGGAATGCATTGCTATGGTATCTAACACTGGATACAACTGGTAAGGTGGATTTATGAAGGAACTGCATGTACTCAGTGTAAACAAGGTGCTTTGTTATGATTTTTGAAATCCATGCTTTAGCGAAAGCATGGATTTCAAAAATCATAACAAAGCATTGTATACACTGAGCTACTGCCGCTCCTTCTTAATCACCACCAAGTTGTATGTGTAGTATAGAATTACCGCTTAATATTTACATATTATATTTTACCTCAATATTCAAAGTATATTGTTTTTCACATACCACTTTATATTTCAACTTTGGATCGCTGTGGTCTAGTGGTAGAGCGTTGGACCCATGATCCAAAAGTTGTGGGTTCGATTCCCGTCATTGCCGTATGCGTTGTGTCCCTGAGCAAGACACTTTATCTGTATTGCTTAGTACTGGTTCTACCCAGGAAGACATCGAGAGTGATTAAAAAAAGTTCCTAGAGCTTTCGTTACAATCGATGTAAAATAAATAAGTTTAAACTAACTTTTGTACTGTTGAAAATGTTTACAGTAAAGAATTAGCACTGCATGCAATTTAACTGCAAATCACTGTTGTACTAATATGATGTTTTCATATCTTCTTTGCTATAGGATCCAACTGACCTTGTGTAGTAGAAATGAAGTAAAACTCAATTTCAGCCAAGTCGTCTTTTCTTGTCGCATATCTGTGTTCTAGTGTTGATAACATAGTGAAAAGGTCCACGGTGGTGTGGTTGTTGTAACGGTTTCATTTGCAGGACAACTGTACACAGAACAATATTTCATCAACAGCAGATAAGAGACAATGTGGACTTTTATTTTCATGCAGAAACTTCATGAAATGTTTGTTTACTCACGACACACAATTATGTATTGATTGCTCGTATGATACTGTGCATCTGTGTTTTGCATTGTATATCATCAGTACATGTAATTTTGGTTATAAAAGTAATATCACATTTTGTTTGCTTTCTCTCAAAGTTAAATGTAACATAATAATATGTTGATGCACAGTAGCAGGAAGCTAACCGAAATGTGAATATGGCTCTGTCCAAGATACAGTTACTGTAGTTACTTATGATTGTTATTAATCCGACAGAACAACTTCTTCTGGAATGGCGAATGGTCTTCTGAAAAATATGTTTATCATATAAGTTGTGGTGCAGGGATGTAATGAAGCAATGATTTATTTTTATTTCATTTCTATGAGTGAAAGAATTATCATAATCGGTCAATATAAATAACTAACTGCGAACACCAAAATAAGTAAATGCGACGTTTACTTATAACATCATTAACGTGTTGGTGATGTCGACGTCATCCGCCGATAACGCGAAATAAAGCGAATAAGTCTACTAGTAGTTAAAATCATACATAATCTGATTAAACATGTAATAAATACATTATTCAACTGCTGGGATCGGGAATATATAAAAATCTTCACTAGTTGGTAGTTGTTTTTTTCACTTGCTGGCTTACGCTCGTTCATGAAAAACGCCACACGTCTACCATCTCGTGAATGATTTCCCTATAATCGATCCCAGCAGTTAAATAACCTCGATATCATATGAATGCAATAAATGTTCAACTGACACTGAAATTATTGTGAGGTATTTTCCGTTCAGGTGAGGGTAAACTATTTCATTTGCATAAGCATTATAATAATACATATTACAGGCAGTTACATTGTCGGTTGACGTACAGTAATCACTGAGTTAAAATACAACGTCATCATACAAGAACATTCTATATAGAAAGATACAATAATAAATATTACTTAGGATGCATTTTCGCAGTAACGTGGGAAATAAGTCATAGTTGCATGTATGCAATGAGGCAATATTAAAAGTTGTTGAATAAAAACTATATGATGATCTGTACAGCCTGTCATCATATAATGCAAATCTTTGAACGAATTAAATACGAAACTTGCACTCCTGTAACATGCTATATATACATATTGTTATAACTGAATTTGAACTAAAATTACTCTCTGTCACCTTTTTAATATAAAAATTAACAGTATAGTTAAATGCATCAATCTTGGGTGTGGATTGCTCTCTATATGTTGACGACTTTGTTATATGTTATCGTGCAAAAAGCATGAACACTATTGAGAGACAACAGAACAATGTCTCAATAAACTTCAGACCTGGTCTGATGAAAATGGTTTTAAAATTTCTAAATCTAACACTGGATGGCTCACCAATACCAGTAGTGGATGAGACAAAATTCCTTGGTCTTATTTTCGACCGTAAATTAACGTTTATACCACACCTTAAATACTTGAAGGCCAATTGCCTTAAAGCTCTTAATTTACTTAAAGTTGTTGCAAACACTAACTGGGGAGCGGATCGTAAAGTCCTCTTGCGACTTTACAGATCTCTTATCAGATCCAAGCTGGACTATGGCTCGATAGTGTATGGATCGACTCGCAAGTCGTACTTGCCGATGCTCGATCCTATACATAATCAAGGATTACGACTCGCCTTATGTGCTTTTCGTACATCACCAGCTGAAAGTCTATATGTTGAAGCTAATGAACCGTCACTGTTTCATAGACGGGACAAATTAGCCCTTCAATACGCCATTAAATTAAAGTCTAACCCTTCGAACCCAACTTTCGATAATGTTTTTAACCCAAGTTATGAACCTCTTTTTGATCGAAAACCGAAGGCCATTCGATCATTTGGTCTTCGTATTAAACCAAAATTGAGAGACACTGAAATCAACCTAAATTTAATTGCCAAGTACAATGTACCACAAATTCCACCGTGGACTTTGGAAACACCAACAATTATTTTCGACCTTTGTAATAGTAACAAATCCAATACAGACCCTACTGTCTTTCAAAGCAAATATAATGAAATTAAATCGAAATACAGTAACTTTCAACATATATACACACAGATGGTTCTAAAGATGGAGATAAGGTAGCTGCAGTAGCTGTTATTCACAAACACAGCATAAAGAGCCGCCTGCCTGACAAGGCCTCTATCTTTTCAGCTGAACTTAAGGCAATTGAACTTGCCTTAAATTATATTCAGGAATCTGATGATGACCATTTCGTCATCTTTTCTGATTCCCTTTCATCTTTTCAAGCACTGGGTAATA
The DNA here is from genome assembly GCA_037043455.1 of Cyrtodaria siliqua. Lineage (NCBI taxonomy): Eukaryota > Metazoa > Mollusca > Bivalvia > Adapedonta > Hiatellidae > Cyrtodaria > Cyrtodaria siliqua. The sequence goes on along the minus strand of JAWPHD010024691.1, from coordinate 9,377 downwards.
TGAAACATGATAACCCAGTTGTGCTTCAACTTTTAGAAAAGTACAATTCTCTTATAATTGATAATGTTTTTATTTTCTGCTGGCTTCCAAGCCATGTAGAAATACGTGGTAATGATACAGCTGATAGTGCTGCTAAAGCAGCATTAGGTTTACATATATCTGATACCAAATTACCTTATACTGATTTTAATGAATGAATGATGTTTTACGGCACGTCGACACAAATAGGTCATAGTGTGCGCAAAAACTGATAAAAGATGAAGAAATGAAGTATTAATTAAATATTAATGTAAATATATCAGGTAAAACTATTACAAAATAAGGGATGATATGGTAGTAATATAAACTATATATGTAAATTAACAAATGTCCGAAAAGGGGTATATAAAAAAGTAAATATATACAAGAACATATTATAAGGATTTATATAGTCTGACTTCCTTCAGGAAGTCTTAAACTAGACTAAAATCTATAGTATTAAATAACTCGGTCATAGTATTAACATTGTAGTACCTTTGACGCATAGGATCAAAGTCTACACATTCCAGCAATATGTGTTTGACCGTTAACGCTGCAAAGCAGGGTATACATTCTGGTAATTGCTCGCCTTGTAATAAATATGAATGAGTATAACGTGTATGCCCTATTCTGCACCGGGCTAGGACAACTTCTTCTCGACGAATGTGTCTACTAGAAGAACGCCATTCTCCGAGTAACGGTTTAATTGTATGGAGTTTATTGTTAACTGACAAATCCCAAGCGGTTTGCCAAGAGTTACGAATATATTTGTTAATACAACTTTTAAAATCAGTATAAGGTAATTTGGTATTAGATATATGTAAATCTACTGCTGCCTTGGCAGCACTATCAGCTCTATCATTACCACGTATTCCTACATGGCTTGGAAGCCAGCAGAAAATAATAACATTATCAATTATAAGAGAATTGTACTTTTCTAAAAGTTGAAGCACAACTGGGTTATCATGTTTCATATTACCCAGTGCTTGAAGAGATCAAAGGGAATCAGAAAAAATTACAAAATGGTCATCATCAGATTCCTGAATATAATCTAAGGCAAGTTCAATTGCCTTAAGTTCAGCTGAAAAGACAGAGGCCTTATCAGGCAGCCGGCTCTTTATGCTGTGTTTGTGAACAACAGCTGCTGCAGCTACCTTATCTCCATCTTTAGAACCATCTGTGTATATATGTTGAAAGTTACTGTATTTCGATTTGATTTCATTAAATTTGCTTTGAAAGACAGTAGGGTCTGTACTGGATTTGTTACTATTACAAAGGTCGAAAATAATTGTTGGTGTTTCCAAAGTCCACGGTGGAATTTGTGGTACTTTGTACTTGGCAATGAAATTTAGGTTGATTTACTGATTTTAAAAGTTGTATTAACACATATATTTGTAGCTCTTGGCAAGCCGCTTGGGATTTGTCAGTTAACAATAAACTCCATTCAATTAAACCGTTACTCGAAGAATGGCGTTCTTCTAGTAGACCCATTCGTCGAGAGGAAGTTGTCCTAGCCCGGTGCAGATTAGGGCATACACGTTATACTCATTCATATTTATTACAAGGCGAGCAATTACCAGAATGTATACCCTGCTTTGCACCGTTAAAGGTCAAACACATATTGCTGGAATATGTAGACTTTGATCCTATGCGTCAAATGTACTACAATGTTAATACTATGAACGAGTTATTTAATACTATAGATTATAGTCTAGTTTTAAATTTCCTGAAGAAAGTCGGACTATATAAATCAATATAATATGTACTTGTATATATTTACTTTTTTATATACCCGTTTTCGGGCATTTGTTGATTTACATATATAGTTTATATTACTACCATATCATCCCTTATTTTTTAATAGTTTTATCTTGATATATTTACATTAATTGTTTAGTTAATCCTTCATTTCTTCATCTGTCGTCAGTGTTTGCGCACAATATGACCTATTTATGTGTCGACGTGCCGTAAAACACCATTCATTGAACTAAAATTGTCATCTTTATTTCATCCTTTTTAGCATCCTTTTAAAATAAATGTTTACCACTAAACTTGTAATGTCACTAAAAACACCAGGTTCTGAGGTATTTTTTTAAATTTCAAAGCGTAAATTTACATTAAGAATGAGTAGTTTCAAATTCAGTTTCAATTGTAACGTAACAGGGTGTTTGCATTCAATCAGAATACAATTGGAAACCCATTTTAGAATGTTTGTTTCAGGACAGCAAACATAAATTACTACTAATAATATTGACAAAAACGACAAAACATTAAATTTGTCATATTAACTTTTGTTTCAAATAAATAAAGTTTTACATATATTTTACTGAAATTATTAAATTGAAATTAAAACACATATCATATTAATAATGTTTATGTTCAATCTAAAGTTCATATTGCTTAATATTTCTGAATTTGGTCTGTGTGTTTCTATTTCAATTTTAGTATACAATCCAGATCAGAAAGTCAATGTGGCAGAAAGACTTCAATTTCCTCTGACGCTAAGCTATGCACTGACTGTGCACAAATCCCAGGGAATCACTCTAGACAGGTTGGTGATAACTTAAAAACTGTATAGTTTGTATTAAATTAATTACTCTTTCAAAATGAAGTGCTGAATACATTTGTGGAAATGTATATTTCAATAATTATGATTGTTAATTAACTACTTCATATCTGCCGTGCTTTGCAGGAAACTGCACGCATCATATGATACAAAGAAGGCCAATATGGATAGAAACTCGGCCAATATTAGAAAACTGGGCCAATATAAAAATAAAGCAATGTCATTGGATAAGCCAACATCGCCAATATGACCAAGGCTTTGTGATCTTTAAGGACGCCATTTTGAAGAACAAAAACTACGTCGCAGCTTTTCCATCATAAATTAGTTGGCCTATGTAATGTAGACAATCAAAATAATGAATGTTTGAGTATTGGTCAATTGTATTTGATGAACTTCCCTGAAATAAACCTATTATCACGTTCGTGTGTGATTTTCCCAAGCGCCGTCGATAGTTGTTATTAAATGTTATATTCAACATTTCATTGCCTGTAAAGGATATTTAAAACACAGGAATAAAGACAGATATTAATATGTTTATAAAAATGTTATGAATTAAGTGTTTTCATATTGCCGCATTTATTGGTCCTCGCACTGTCATATTGGCCCGCGGTCTTAGGCCTTGATCCAATATGGTCCAATATGACTGTCCTTGGAGCAATAACTGAACCAATGTGAAAACAGTTAATCAATAACATCATAATAAATGGAGTTTAGTGTTATGTCACAGGAAAGTTTACGGTAACTATGGTGATGTTATTATTTCTTGTTTTATTTAATTAGGACCTTATATTAAACATTGTGTCTGTAAACAGTTTTGTTACCATTTCATAATTATTTAAGCTGGTTCATGCCTAGGTTGTTTAAGGTGAGACAATGGCACTTATTGAGTTAATTAGGTCGAAGGTTAGGTTGCCATGAAACAACGATGAAAAACATTGTCCCCATTATTGTCATTATTTGCTTTTAGAATAGTCAGACATACGAAGAACCTGATACAGGTTGGTACTGTTACATTGATGCAGTATATTATAGAACACTGATGATACACGCCTCTTCTGTTTCATAAAACGGTAGGGGACATGTGAAATAAATTTTAAATAAATGTGTTATATTTTCAGTGTGGAAATCAACTGCAATGAAATGTTCAAAGCTGGACAGTTAGGCGTAGCTCTAGGACGGGCAAAAACAGTTGATGGGTTAAAGGTGACCAATTTTACGCCAAGCGTTGTGTTTCGCCATCCTGACATTGTTGACGAGTTCTATGATGGACACTCCATGGAGTGCAGTGAAAATCTGGACTGCTGTCAGCATTTAAGGTAACTTGCAATGTTATAGAAACGTTGTACATTACAGACAAATACTCACCTCATGAACATTTGGGTAATTTTGCCAGACTTCGGAGGTTTTCTTTTTAGTGGTCCTGGCGTGTTCATCGTATATGGTTCAGCTGCTGTTCCCCTTTTTCTCTTGCCGAAATGTTTGATTGTCCCAGAATAATACTATTATTCGTCTTTGCGTATGTTGCATAATTTGGGTTGGCGTTGTTACCGTTGTGCAGGCCACGCTGCTGACAAAAGTGATTCTCTATAGCGTCACTATTCACACGAGATGGCACTACAGATGAGCCTGGAAATGTGGTCAGATGATCTTTTACAAGTTCCTCAAATCCTGTTATACAGGATTTTAAATCCTCCCTTGTTTGCCAAGTCATCAAATTTGCCAAGACTAGGCCATCTGTAAGTCCTTTCTCCCAGTCTTGAAACCACATTAGTGCTTCTGTATTTTGCGCTAGCCGCATGTCAGCTGTGGAGGTAATAGGCAATGAGTCACGAAAGTTTCATATAAGCTTGGCAGTTTGCTTCACAAGTTCTATTGCTGCACTTAATATAATGCCTCCATTGCTGAATGCTTTGGTACGCTTGAAATAAACGTAGCATATCTTCGTCAAGGACTTACTCTGCCAGATGATTCCTCATCTTTTGGGCTTGGTGGGTAAAATGTGCTCATTTGTCAATGACACATGATCACTTCATTACTTGGGAGGGTAAGAATACGCTTGCTGCCTTTGACGCTTTTCGGGAGATTGTTCCTTATCTTTTTCATACCATGGGAATAGTCCATAATCATAAATATTTTCGTATTTGGTGCACATTCTGACATGGTGGTCATAGACTTGGTGTCTATTATGTTCATTTTCACGAATACTCGATTGATATTTGCCCCATCCATGCTTATATACTTTGCTGTGAATCCCCACAGGCGTAATTGGCTCATAGCTTCTTCAATTTCATGCGACTTTGTATCGGTTACAGGAAAGTGTGCGAAAGGAAATCTGAATCCTGTGAAGCCTACAAAAATAAGCTGAAACACATGGGTGGCTAACGCTTGCTTTTTTTTCCTTCTCGTATGTTTTTAACCAACTTATTTTCAGGTAATGTTTCAGTAAATCCTATGTACTCAACCGTTTTACCATTTGTTGTCATGTGAAGATCAGGTTGGATTGCCATTTCGTCAATCAGTATGCCACCACACAATCCATTTGGTGGTATAGAGAGGCGCTTTGCCTCGGTAAACATCCAGTGCATCACATCATCAGAAAATCCGGAATCTCTTGTAACACAGTTCTTGTATAGAGATAGAAGAGGTTCTGATGGCAAAATCAGAAGTCCACTGTTTTTTTAGATCTCTATGATTGTGGACTCCTAGTCCATATAGACATACATTTCATCAATACTGCTTTAGGCCACCTATTTTGCCGCGCATCCCTTTTGGCCATATTTATAATCTGTGACATGAATAGTTCACACATTTCTTCAGTTGCATTAGGTATCCATTTGTTGATATCTTCTTTACTGGCAATGCTTTCTTTTGTATTGTCTTCAACAATAATGTATTTTTCAACCTTATCCGTTTTGTCATTGTTATTACTGATATATTTGCAAATGTCACAACACATGTTTTGGCTCATAAATGACAGGATCTTGTTACAATGGGGCGATTTTACAGAACGATACTTTTTAGCTCGACTATTCGAAGAATAAGAGAGCTTATGTAATCACCCCGGTGGTGGCGTCGGCGTCGGCGTCCTACATCAAGGTTTGCGTGTAAGCTGTGTTTACAAGTCTATATCTCTTACATTTCTTATCCTAGCACAACCAAATTTGTTCCTGGGCATCCTTATAGAATTATCATAAGAGCTACATAAGCAATTTTGGTTCCTGTAACCCATGGGCTCCCATGGAACATAATTATGATAGCCCATAAAATGTGCCCCATTTCACATCGAATTTTGCGTGTAATCTGTGTTTACAAGTCTATATCTCTTACAATTCTTACCCTAGCACAACCAAATTTGGCCATTAGCTTCCTTATAGCATTATCGTAAGGGCTGCTTAAGTAATTTTGGTTCCTGGAACCCAAATTCTGATAGCCCTTAAAATATGTCTGTTTCACATCAAATTTTGCGTGTAAGCTGTGTTTACAGGTCTATATCTCTTACATTTCTTGTCCTAGCTGAAATAAATTTTGGAACTGGTTTCCTTATAGTATGTTGTAAAGGGCTGGATAAGTAATTTTGTCTTCTGAAAATTCAGGGCTCCCATGGAACCCAAATTGTGAGGGCCCATAAAATATGCAATAAAGGCAGATCTAGGTTTGCATGTAAGCATGTATATATCTATAATTTTAGTTTGGGATTTGTTATAGCATTATGCATCTTATTACTTCACCCATATTGGGGCATGGGCTCCCTCCTCCCCACCTACCTCCCCACTGCCCGAAAACACCTATTTTTTTTTTATTTCTCTGTTGTTTTAGACAATTCTTACACATATATGTTGCAACCCACCCACCCCACACTCTCCACCCCCCACCCACAGAATTGAAACTTTTTTTTTTCTTTTTACATATTTCTTTGTTGTTTTAGTCAATTCTCATACATATATGTTGCCCCCTCCCTCCCCACCCCCAACCAAATCCCGCATTCCACCCGCATTCCACCCCACTTGAAACTATATATATTTTTTTACATATTTCTGTGTTGGTTTTGTCAATTATTGCACATATATGTTGCCCACTCCCCCCCAACAACCCACTCCCGCCTCTCTACCCCGCCCCCACCCCACCCCAACTTGAAAATCTAATTTTTTTTTATTTATTTTTTACATATTTCTGTGTTGTTCTAGTCAATTCTTACACATATATGTTGCAAGCCTCCCCCGCCTCTCCCCACTCCCCCACCCACACTTGAATTTATTTATTTTTACATATTTTTTTGTTTTAGTCAATTCTTACACATATATTATGTAGCCCCCTCCCAAGGCCCAAACCCACTCCCGCCTCTTCCCCCGCTCCCCTGCTCCCCACACCCCACTCTTTTTTTTTCTGTGTTGCTTTTGTAAATTCTTACACATATATGTTGCCCCCTCAACCGCCTTTCAACACCTCCCACCACCAACACCCCCCCCCCCCCCACTTGATTTTTTTTACATATTTCTTTGTTGTTCTTACACATATATGTTGCCCCCTCCCCCCCGCCAACAACCCACTTTCGCCTCGACCCCCCCCTCCCCACCCCAACTTGAAAATCTAATTTTTTTATTATTTTTCTTTACATATTTCTGTTTTGTTTTAGTCAATTCTTACGCATATATGTTGCAACCCTCCCCGCTACCCCCCCCCCCCCCCACACACACACACCCCGCCTCTCCCCCTCCCCGCCACACTTTTTTATATATTTCTTTGTGGTTTTAGTCAATTCTTACACATATATGTTGCCCCTCTCAAAGGCCCAAACCCACTCCCGCCTCTTCCCCCCGCTACCCACACACACACACACTCGGAACTTTTTTTCTTTTTTTTTACATATTTCTGTGTAGTTTTGGTCAATTCTTACACATAGTTATGTTGTGCTCCCAACCCCAACCCACATTGTTGTAGCCTTGTTTTCTGATGGAATATACTAGCTAAAAATGTATTATTCTCTGAAAAATCGAATAGTCGAGATGCGCTGTTCTCCGACAGCTCTTGTTATCAGACGTAATTTCGGTAATAATTTCTACAGTTTGTTTGCCTTTTGCCTGAATTTGGGACGTATTTCCTAAACACATTTTTCATTTTAGTCACTAAAAGACACAGCCTTTATTTCATTTTCACATTTAAAATCGGTTGAAATATCAACATTGTGTAAGTTGACTTGTGTTCCATATACTGTAAGTGACCATTGGTTTTCTTTGAATGATATAGTTTTGTTTATAACATTGCCATTTGCTAAGAAACCACTTGAACAGGAAATGGTTATTATGTTGTTTCTTTCAGAATCAGTAATTTTAAAATGACTAGGAATATGTTTTTGAAACGATTCAACTTTTTACGGGATTGGTTCACTTCATGCTTAAGAAATATAAAAAGATCGGACAGGGAAAGTAGCATTCAAGGAGGACAGTGAACCACAAAACACAGAAGCAAACATGGAAACAGACAAACAAGAAGGCAAAAGTAATAATCAAAGTAAACGACATCACAAACACAAAAGGGTTGACGATAGGGCTACCGCCTTGGAACGGTCAGTGGCAAAGTAGGCCACTGGGGGTTTAAACCGGTTCTAGGGTGCACCAAACCTCACACTTACCCTACTGTCATCCCATTAAAACAGGACAGTGTAAATAAAGAAATCCCCGCCATGATCTAATCTCTAACCAACAAAGCAGCATCAATAGGCAATATAAGTAACACACAAATATGCTCGTGTAAATATAATACAAAAAACAATAGCCTAGAAAGCCACAGTGAAGGTACTCAATGACTTGGCAGAAGCCAGAGCAGTAAGAGAATACACCATTAAGGGCACGACAAGAAAGATCATGGACAAACATCAAACGCCACCGTCAAAATGGGTTTTAGGTAGGCGTCATCATAGGGTCCGGTCATCGTACAATTAAAGAGGAAAGCATAGTGGCGAACTGTAAAAGGGTCCACCACCAACTTCAGTCCGTCATAACATTTTAATGACACACTGCCGACCCTGTGCTTAGACACATTTACAGTAAACACTGACTTAATATTTTTTCCAAACACTGTGGCCGTAACTGTTTAATTTTAAGTTGACTCAATGCATTTAAATTTGTACTGCTGGTACAACCTCTCTATCTGTATGAATTCATTTGAATGTAATTGATGTTCCACTCTGGTTGCCAACCTACAATTAAAATGTAGTATGGTATATTGTTATACTATGACATTGTAGCCGACAATTCAAGTATGAATCCGTAATGTATATAAATTACTGCGTTATTGCATTTGCTGCCCCATAAATAAATTCCACCATTCTTTGATGTTCAATTTCAGCACAGCCGAAATTGACATTGGTGGCCTTCTGGATAGCCAGGACCTGCTTTTTGAGGATGAGGAGGAGGAAGACACGCTGAAGTTATTGAGGATGAAATGCTTCTGGATGAAATTGAAGATGGCGAGATAAGTGACATAGAAGACGATTTCGATGTTACACAGTTGCTAGGTAGGTTTCTAAATAAATTTCAGCTTACACAGGAACAAAGAGATATGAATTTAAATCTTAACAATTTAAAAAAACACATCACATCTTGTAAAGAAGTTTTGTTCCAAGATCAGCTCAACATTCGATAAATTGTATTCTGAAACTATTGAATTGGATTCTTTGAAAAATACAAATGTGACAGAATTTTACCAGAAATGCCATACATTCATGACAGGAATACAGTACAAGTCACCTTTTATACTCTTGGGCGATTTTAATGCACACAACTACATCTGGGGT
>JAWPHD010024690.1:0-17500 GCA_037043455.1 Cyrtodaria siliqua | reverse complement strand
ATTACATGCATGCATACATTTTTTTTGTGGGAGGAAGACACTATAAAACAAATGTACAAATATTCAGCATAATATGTTACATTTTAGATAAACGTTCTAATGTAAATGTATCCAATACAAAACAATATTGAAAAAGTTAAGAGGGAGAATTGTCGTTTACCAAAAAAACACCAAAAAAAGCATTATTTTATCTGAGTTAAATTGTGAAAAAAATCGGCCACAATTGTGAAATAAATGACCAATTTTGAAGTAGTCGAATTTCCGCCCCTGTTATAAAAGGAAAAAAAGCCCAGTCCAGTAATCGATGAATCAATCGTCACGTCAATTGCTTGTTTTATTTCGATACATCAATTCCTTTTGGCGGGAATGTAAGGCTTGCCATGGTACGACGTTACCAATATGGAAACATTCAATGATTCGAGATATGTTTCAATTAAGTTATCGAGATGTTGCGATTGCAGACAATTGACATTCCGATGTGGGAGCAATTTACATTTCATTGCAGAATTGTTTTCTTTCACTTTATTGTATATGCAGCAGAAATAGACAAAATCAAATATATTTTTGTTATTTTGTGTACAATTTATTGAAAAGGTATAATAGATAAAAGCAAATACAATGTATATGATATTACTATGATTAGCTATAACAGAAAGGATACATACACATTTGGTTGAAATGATTAATTACCTGAAAAACTTACCAAGCGACCGATGAATGTGGTTTAATGATCAAGGTTTTCTTTTCTTAAAAAACAACAACAACAACAAAACTAGAAAAATATGTTCCGCACGAAGAATCGCTATTCGCCCTTTAAAGGGACTGACAATGGGATGAATGTGATCTGTAACAGTAAGAGTAACTGGTGCTAATCCAAATATACGAAACGCAACTCGGGAATTTCCGCTATATATTGTATATACTGCACACTTAAATCCACATAATATTCCAAAGAAATCCCAAGATGTTTTGTAAAAAAAAAATTGCAGTTAATTAGAGAAAGGACACAACTGTGATGTTGTAGACGTTTTAATCACACTACACATTGTAACAAAAAAATCATAAATGTTGAAGTTCCTCTTTGAAAAACTGAGCCAGTTCAGTATTGTATTTAACGTAAAGAGTTTGCACAAGTTTGCATCCTAAGTTTGCTCACATGCTTGAGCCAAACGCGTACTCTGTCAATGATGAAACTTTGAAGGAATACTATTTGCTGTAGTATGTGTCGTTTTTGTACTATATTTTTCCGAAAGGAAAGGTCTTACGTAGCCATGTACCATTCGATTAACAGCAGCATATTGTACATACAATATATAGCGGAAATTCCCGTGTTGCGTTTCTTTTGCGTTTCAGTATACACAAGAAAACTATCATAATGTGCTTCAGTTTCATATGAAATGTGCACGTGCAATACACGAGCCGCAAGTTACCTTTGGTTACGTTATTGTTTGGCATGGAACAATCGACAACTTGGCTTGTTGTCATAATTATTAATTCATATGGGGTTGATATTCACTAGAATTTGTACATATAATTAAATACAAGTATATTTAGATCACACATCAAGATTAAGTACAGCCTTTAACCATTATATGAATTAATATTAATGACATATACAACAAAAAAACCAGAGTCGTCGAGTTTTCCAGACCAAACAATTTAATTAACAATAATTAGATCGGATGTTTCAGTCATGAACATTGAATAATCTAATGAAACACGTTGGTATTGACTATTAGTAGTGACACTCTGACTAAATAGTTCTCCCAGATCGCCTCCAGTCCCTTTAAAGTTAATGGCTGATATCGAAATAGTCAGCAGTTGAGCAAGAGGATGCATAAAACAGTACACGTCTATACTCAGACTCTTATCACGTGATCAGATTCTGTAGTCAGACTGTAAACACATAAACGAAATTGCACAATCTAAATTAACATATTAAGGGGAAGAAAGGCTTGAAAGAGTGCAGAATATCTCTGCATGAATAAATATCCGATTAAAAAGTTGTGCGTCTTCTACGTCAGTATGCTCCATATAGTTGTCAAAATTGAAACAAAATGTATTTACAGAGGTAATGTTCTGAAATAAAACCCACTATAATACATAAAACAATAACCGCGCGTGTTGGAAGACGACCGTATGGCACTTTAAACTGTATATTTTATTTGGCGGAAGGCTACCGTATAACACATTTAAGGGAATGTTCAGTTGTTGTTCAATTGCAATTAAAAGCGAAACAAAAAATCCGCAAACTACCCACTCACCATGTAGTCGTAATAACCAATAAGCAATCGACCTATCATTCTATTAAAATCAGTTTCTGGTCTGATTCAGTTATAGTAAGCAAGTGACTGTGACATTGTTTAGGCTTCTTCTAGTAGTAAACTCACTTAAAATCTGACCAAGCACCTTAAAACTGCTTTTGCATGGTAAAAATAAGAGGAAAATATTTGAAGTTTTAATGAGCCAATGAAAACGTTTATCTCAGTAATACCATACTATAATATAACATTATAAACGGCACTAATATCACCTTGTACATCATAGTAACAGATGATATCGCGAACACAAACAGTAACTTCGAACAGCATAGCATTTTAGAACAGAAAAAATAAACAAAAAGGCACAAGTGTATGTCTTCATTTGTCATAGTACTCCATGTGTCATAGTACTTATGGCATCCATGAAAAACAGAAAAAAGCAGACGAGAATAGCACCAAAAAATAGAAATAAGCACCGTATGTAACTGTGTATCAAGTTTCCTACGTCTTGAACAACTGAGCGCTGAAAGCCGTTTTGGTGATCATACCATGTTCAATTTCTTTTATTGTTGATATTTTCTCTTCGATGCATGTCAAAAGTTCTTATAATCCTACTGTCATTATCCGGAATCCATTTTCATTAAACCCCTGTTCACCTCAGCAAACTGTTGCCTATACACCACATACACAGCTACACACAATGTGTACACAGCCTTGAAAATGCAGAAAACCCAGATTATTCTCAATTCAGCGAATAATTGGTTACCATGGAGACATTGATAAACGATACAACAGAATGTTATAGTTTGCTCCCGTTTCATCGACGATAGACATATAACACATTTGTTTTCCGTTGTTGACCTTTATTCAGATAAACTTCATTAATTAAATACATCTAGATCTATATTCTTTGTTAGGATACCTTGTAAGATGTTTATTCTTCAAGACATGTGTCAGATACACAGCGTGCTTACCAATACCAGATCACGAACACAGAGATGTTTGTTTCCACACGACACACTGTTCATATTATTTTAGAACTCGAAGACTTCAGTTTCTTTTGCATGGTACACACTTCAGTAACGATAACCTTTAAAAAATCCACAGGAACGAACCAACAAGCAATTAAATTTAATTATAAAACCATACGTATCTCAATTCCAGTAAATAATCATCCATTAGCATTTGTACATCCTAGTTACTTCCCTTTATTCTCTTGCCATGGACACCGCCTGGGGCGACATGCCTTGAACTTCCTGCGCCTCTTGAACCAATGCACAGAACGGACAGCAGAACCAGTAAACTAAATCCCCTATGAAGCTTCCCTGAATCCCCTTCGACTCCCTAATTTTTGAACGGATATGAGCTCCCAGAAAGATGTCGACCCCGGGAATAAGGAATCCTATGCCGCACATGAGACAGCTGTCACCGACGGACTCCGCGTTTTTACCGAACTGATAGCAGGGTACCAGCCAGCTGATGATGCACAACGAGAAGTTGTCGAAGCAACCGCACAATCCGTGTTGAAATTCTGCCGACATCCTGACTGACTGTTTCGGTTACCTGTAAGAAAAATAAAAAATAGAAATATATATATATATATATATATATGTGAGGATAATGACATACCACCTAGTAAGCTTTTAATGCCGGTCACAATGGGTTCGTTCAGGGTTCTCCCATCGGCAACCACGTTGGTTTCCAATGGCCACCGATGGTAACATTTGGTACCAACGAGGCCACCGATACTACCTCATGTGTAGAGTCGCGAGAGTGCTTTCGGTAACCGATGGGAGAACCCTGAACGGACCCGTTGTCAGACAGACTCAGGCGGAGCTATAATTTTAGGCAGTGGGTGAGAGAATAAAAAAACCAGGGTTAAAACTCCGAAGCAACAGATACAAGCGAAAAATTCATTCTCAACTCATTTTTAATGCTTTGATGAAATACAATTTACATGGTGATCCTTAATACAATGTTCCTTAAGCAAGGAGCCCCTTGTGGCTGCCGGGAGTAGAATAGGTCCACTGCAAATTCCGCTAGACGCTGAAGGGCTAGGACCCCTCCCCCTTCATGTTCATTGTCATTTTTTTTTATCATGCTCATTAAAGGTCTTCATAATGACCCTGCGTGTGCCAACGTGGGAACGTCCATCGTAAAGTGTACTATATAATTTGCAGCAACTCTGCAGTTTTGTAAGGAAAAGCATATGTGCCCTTTCTCCATATTTCATCATCATCCCTGTTTGACGCCATATAACCTTCCCTGTTGTAACCGCCGTAAAACCCAATTCAATTAAATGCAAGGAGAATTGAATTGACTGTTGTTTAACGGCTCATCAACACAGTATAAGTTATTTAGAGCCGCCCCAGAGAGGGGGGAAGGATACATAGGAATTCGGGAACCGTGCCCTACTCTTATTATCGAATATATTCCTATGGTTCTTTAACGTGCTCGGAGGATAGACCAATACACGGGACCGCCCGGTTTACGTCCCCATCCGACGGACGAGGCTAAGGGGTAGTGTCTTGCCTAAGAACACACAGACGAAACTCAGTGGCACCACGGAGGATTGAACCCTGGCTCTCCGGTCCGCCGCGCTACCGACTGCGCCACGCCATTGGTATCAACATATATACGTGTCTTATAATCTAACAGTTGTGGCTAGTGTGCCTTTAACTATTTTGAGTTATATGTATATATTGTATAATGTACACGTATGGTATGTTTATAATTGTCCCTTCAGGCTGCCGCTCAATGATGTGATACGCACAAATATGTCAACCAATTTCGAAGGGAAATGGGTGCATACGTGTGCTTGTGTGGCAATAAGAGCTAGGTCGGTCTGCGATAGTGTCATTGGTAGTTTCTGCTTAAACTTAAAGGAGAAAGTCAAGATTTTCAAGGTCATACACTGCAGAATATATAATAGCAAAACATAAACATCAAATAACCATAACACGTATGTATATATGTAGACTATGTAGAAATAGTTTATCAACATCAACTAATATACTGCCTAGGGCACTCAGCAGGTATTTCGTTAGACTAGATACTAGACTATATGTGTGGTGGTGGTGATTGGTGGGTGCGTGGGTGGTGTATGTACGTGCGTATGTCAGGTGGGTAGGCGGGGGATGTAGACAAGATAGTAGATAATATAACTATATACAGTCTGTAAATGTGTGTGGTGGTGTGTGTGTGTGGTGGGGGTGGGGGGGGGGGGGGGGTGGGGGTGGGGTGGGGGGGGGCTGTAACTGTTCGTTTTTCACAATGTTTCAGTCACGACAGTATTGCCCTCAGATACCTGTTTAAAAAAAATATATTTAAAACTGTTCTTTATAGACATATAAGATTATTTCTTTGAAACCGGTATTTGTGGTATTGCCAGTGGAATACCATGCCGTAGACACATGCCTTGACATCGGGTCGAACATTCCTAGATGCTAGCATGATAGTCGAGCAAGGGAGCTTTATGAAGTCCTTGGTATGTCCCGGCCGGGAATTGAACACACAACCTCCCGCGTGCGAGTCGACCGCTATACTACTAGCCATGCCGCGGTGCAGATACTAGTTTAATATGTCATATATAAGTTCGACTACTGGAGTATATATTGGGATAATTACATAACACCCTTCATTTACATGTCCACTGAGTTAGTCGGTGTGTTCTTGGGCAAGACGCTTTCCATTAGCCTCGTCCGTCGGATGGGGGGACGTAAACCGGGCGGTCCCGTGTATCGGTCTATCCTCCGAGCACGTTAAAGAACCATAGTAATCTATTCGATAATAAGAGTAGGGCACGGTTCCCGGATTCCTATGTATCCTTCTCCTCTCTCTGGGGCGGCTCTAAATAACATATACTGTGTTTCTGAGCCGTTAAACAACATTCAATTCAATTCATTTACATGTCCAATGGACTATTCTTTGAATCTAGAGATGCTGATCTACCAAATGTCAAGCGATTGGATTTACTTAAACTTTGAAAAAAAAATAACAAAAATATTGTATCTGAAAGTTAGTCTAGTATTTTGTAAAGGTATGTATGCAAGCTTGTTTTTCCTTGTATATAATAATAATATATGAATATAAGTATGTTACCGAAACACGCGTGACATCCTAAAACGGAGTCGTGCTTGGTACATCAGACTTCGATAGGTGGAAAACTGTTGTAACTACACATACATAAAGGACAAGATACCATTGTTTTCCACGCCCTTGATCTAATCACCCAGTATCATCCCTTAAAAGTTAATAAATGCGTCATGGGTTTTTACATACATACCTGACTATGTGAGCATCTACCTGTCAGGTGACAGTAGTGCAATGCACCGAGGCATAAACCTTTTGATAGGACTATTTTGTTAAAGTAGAAATAGTGATTTGTGCGGGATGGCACCTGAAACAATGCAGGGTTCATGATGAAGACCTTTAATGTGCATGAACAAAAAATGATTAAATGAACATGGTTTTTTTGGTGGGGGTGGGTCTACCTTTCTGTCTACCCCTCTAACGGGATCTGCAGTGGCATATTCTTTGCCCGGGAACCACACGGGGCATCTCGAAATATTACTGCATTTATTAATTATTAAGTAAAACTTATTTTACAAACGATACATTTCTTTTATTTTATGGATATTCACTGTCATTCATTCATTACTCACAGGAGATTACGAAATAAATTTAAACGCAATAGGGGTAACCGGAAAATGTTTGGGAAACTCAATGTGTCGTCTACATGCAATACGTGCAATACATTTCTCATACAGGGTTTCTATATTAAATTACATAACATAAGAAAACCTGCCTCATATATCACAATTTCGATAAACGAGTAAAGAGAACCCTTGAGATCCACATGTCAGACCAGTATAATGTTTAAAGAGACATAGAGTTTAATAACCAGTGTTTTTGAGATACGGGAAATCCCGAGGTAGAGAAATGGCCCCGATATAAGAAGTATTTTCAGTATCTCGAAAACACTGGTTATTAAACTATATATTACATAATTTAAAATGATATTTTATAAATATTTCTAATGATTGACGCCTTTTTACACTAAGAACGCCAAGACGAAGTTACGTCATCCAAGACGACGTTACGTCATACAAACAAAACAAGTGGAACCGGAACTCTTCGTTAATTTCCGTAATCGTTATTTCCTAGTGACGGAATCTGACGAAGACGTCCGGAAAACAATCGGAACGTCATTTGGCATTCCCGCCACTGACGGAAAAGGCCGAGCAATGACCAAAAGAGTAGATATAGATTTTCTATTCCCAGTATTTCCTATACAAATCACAACAAATATGTAATATACACAGTTATCACACATTAAGGTTAACACCTCGGTTTATTATTCCGGTGTCATCTGCTTTCATATTTGATAAAAAAACGAATACAAATTAAAAAATGTTATGTTACTTTATACATGTTCAAAGGCAGATATGAAAATTATGTAGAAAAAACAAACTATCAGGAAGCGACCTTAAAAAATAACTAGATTGTAGCGTTCCATAATTATGTTTATAATAGCAACCAATACAAGTTGTCAGTTACCGTCCTGTCTCTAGTTTCTGATCCTTTCATCATCGATCACTAGCGTTCCGCTTTCTTGTCAAAGGTTAGTTCAATTGTATATAAATGCTGATTTTTATTTAAAATTCAAAGAGTTGCATTTGACTTCCAAATAGGCCATTTGTACCGAAATGGTTATATGTCACTACTGATTTCACGTCTAATTCATTTCTTTTTAAGGCTGTTTTACCAATTTTAATAATGAAATATCCATAAAACAAGAGGCCCAAGAGGGCCTGTGGACGTTATACTGGCTAAAGATAACATTTATGTATAAGGGGCCATAACTGTGTCAAAAATCATTCAACTGGAACATGGCGATGACATATGCACCTAGACTTGGTACTGCCAAGTTTCTCTCAAATCCGGCCAGAGGTTCAGGAGAACTAGTCTGTACAAAGCTGGTGTATTAACAACACCTTTAAGGTGTCATAACTCTGCGAAAATTCATTCAACTGGAACACGGCAATGAAATGCGCAACTAGGCTTGGTACTGATCATCCCTGCCAAGATTCGTTGAAATCCGGCCAGGGGATCAGGAGAATTAGTTGGGACAAAGTGTTTGCATTAAAACCTTAAAAGCACCAATAATCATTCAACCATAACACGGCAATGACAGGTGCAACTAGGCTTTGTGCTGATCATCCTCGCCAAGATTCGTTGAAATCCAGCATGGAGTTCAGAAGAAACTGATTTGGACACAGTTTGTGTATTAAAACTTTTAAAGTGCCATAACTCTGTCAAAAACCATTCAACCAGAATATGGCGACGATATGCACAACTAGGCTTGATACTGATCATCCTTGTCAAGTTTCGTTGAAATCCGGCCAGGGGTTCAGGAGAACTAGCCCGGAAACTGTTTGAGAATAAAAAACCTTTAAATGGCCATAACTTCGCCAAAAATTTATAAAACGGAACGCGATGATGAAATGCACAAATAGGCTTGGTATATCCCTGCAAAGTTTCGTTGAAATCCGGCGAGGGGTTCAAGAGGACTCGTCCAGACAAACATCTTTAAGGGCAATAATTATTCAACTGGAACACGGCGATGATATGCACAACTAGACCTGGAACTGACCATCCCTAAAAGGTTTCGTTTAAATCCGGCCAGTGGTTCAGGAGAACTAGCCAGGACAAAGTTTGTGTATTAAAACCTTTAAAGGGCCATAACTCCGCCAAAATCAGTTAACCGGAACACGTTGAAGATATGTACAACTAGGCTTGGTACTTGGTACTGATCATCCGTGCAAAGTTTCACTGAAATCCGGCCAAATGAAGGCCCTTTCGTCTTAATGCGGCAAAATACAGGACCATAACTCCAGTGTTACTAATCCAATTTGATTGGTTTTCGAACTTGTCCAAACTTTCATTAATTGATAGTAACAATCTGGTAAAGATCGGATGAAAAACGAAGACCCTATCGTCTTTAATGAGCCAAAATACAGCAATTTTAACTAAATCAAGAGCCACAACTCTGGTGTTACTGGTCCGATATGGCTGGTTTTTAAAATCGTCCGGGCTTTCATTGACACCAACAATATTGTAACGTTTGGAAAAGATCCGATGAAAAACGCAGGCCCTATAGTGTTAACGAGGCCAAAATGTAGCATATTTCAGAAAAGCAAGGGCCATAACTGCGGTGTAAATGGTCCATTCTGGCTTGTTTTCGAACTCATCCGAGCTTTCATTGATATCACCAATCTTGTAGAGTTCGGATGAAAAATTAAGGCACTATCGTCTTAACGAGGCAAAATATAGCATTTTTAACTAAATCAAGGGCCATAACTTTTCGAATTTGTCCGAGCTTTCATTGATATTAACAATCTGGTAAAGTTTGGTAAAGATCGGATGAAAAATTAAGCCCCTCGAACTTGTCCGAGCTTGACATTAACAATCTGGTAAAGTTTGGTAAAGATCGGAGGAAAAATAAATTGTCTTAACGAGGCAAAATAAATCATTTTTAATTAAATCAAGGGCCATAACTCCGGCGTTACTGGTCCGGTCTGGCTGGTTTTTGAACATGTCCAAGCTTTCATTGACATTAACAATCTGGTACAGTTTGGTAAAGATCGGATGAAAAATGAAAGCCCTATCGTCTTAACGAGGCAAAATATAGCATGTTTAACTAAATCAAGGGCCATAACTCCGCTGTTACTGGTCCGATCTGTCTGGTTTTCAAACTTGTCCGAGCTTTCATCGATATTAACAACCTGGTAAGTTTGGTAAAGATCGGATGAAAAATGAAGGACCTATCGTCTTAACGAGACAAAAGTTAACGACGCACGGCCAGTAGAGCTAAAAATATTATCTGGAGCACAATCTTCGGAAAATATTGAACTTTAATTCATATATAATTACTGAATATGATTTTTTTAAGTTTGTTTACGTAATACTTGAAATTATGCGACATTTTTTTTTATCATTGAAATCCGGATCGATCAGACACTTTGTAAATATTGTATTTCCTATTCAAAACGAATAAACAACCGTCTACAAGATGAGATAGTTGACTCCTACGATAAATTCCGAAAATATCCGAACACACAAACAACTTCCGGTCGATTCGAATCCACATTTTTGTACCGAAAAAATACCGAATTATTTTTTGATTTTAGTTTATTTTTTTATGAGGTTCGGATTGGGAATTTTCGTCCAGAAATTGGGATTTTTTTTTTATAGTTTTGGCGATAGGGAATATGACCGAATATCGGCTATAAAATCGGCCAAAAAAAACCCCTGATTACATTATTCATGGCTAATTTGCAAAAACTAGGTCAGTGGCATGTAAATCGGGTAAAGTCGTTGACCTAGTAACATACTTTCTTATTGGTTAGAATATAAGGTTATAACACATTATCACAAGCTGACCTTATTTTAAAAACTGCGTCAAAAGTAGGTCACATCAATCCACCTTTCTTTCTTTAAATAAAGCATTTTTAAGGTGAAACAGAGATATGTCCCACACCCATCATATTGTCTCCAAGAAACCATAATACACTTGTATGTGTTGGTGGCGCGTGAATAGGTGGCGTCAGTATTCAGTGGCACACGAGAAGGGTGGGTGTGGTGGTGTGGGTGGTGTTGGGGGCAATGGGGAGATTTATTTTGGTACTGATCGTGTTTATGTGTATTTAGTACTTCATTATTCAGAAGTGGGAGACCATATTATTATTTTTTATTATTCAAATTTGGTTTAGATTGTCAGTAAATTAAAAAGATGCCCATTTCAACGTACTCGCTAATCAAAACGATCCTACGCCACTGTGATATCATTATCAATACAGCTGTTTTCATGGTAACCAGTTATCTAAGTTAAGACCAGTTTAATATCTTTCTGAAATTTGGGTTAAGAATTTGAAACTCCAGATGGAAGTTTAACATTGAACGCTTCATTTTAGTACTCACATCGATCTAAATAATGCAGTATCCAGGGGCGGATCCAGGATTTCATGTAAGGGTGTGGGGTGGGGTGTGGTTGGGGGGGGGGGGGGGGAGGGAGGGGCGTAACTTTTCCAAACGGGGTTAAGCAAAAAAACTTGCCAAATAAAAACAGCTTTTTTTTTGCAAATTCTTAGTAGGGCGTAGGCCTTTTTAGGGTGGGGGTGGGGGTGGAGAAGGCTTTAACAAATTCCCCACTAAAAAAATGGCAAAAAACACATGTTTTTCTTGTTTTGTTTTTTTGGCAGGTTGTAGGGGTGGGGCACACGCCAGCTCCGCACCCCCTCCCACTGGATACGCCCTTCGCATCGTGTTAATATTCTACTGGAAACTATGTCTATTGTAAACTATTGTATTAAGAACGATTTTTTTTAAGTTACACCAGTTGCGTGTGTGTGTGTGTGCGTGCGCGCGCAGTACGTGCCTTGTACAACAATACACGCCCGTTTTAGGAATATGTTAAGTGGGTGTCTGCCGAGTTCGCCCCCTATCTGTTCTTCGGAATCCGCCTATAAATGCCATGTAAGACAAGACCGATGGCGAACATCACTATCATACGCACACATGTATACGCCTATGTCATTACATGAAACACACCATTCTCGCTGATATAATCGTATATGATAATTACAAACGTCTGCAAATCCGAAAGCAACTGCAAGTACTTAGCTTTAGCATACGAACCTTAATGGGAAGAAATAAATCCAAAATTAAGACGAAATCTCAAAATATTTCCAAAATGTTCTCACACCTTTATAATACAGTTAAAGTTTTTATTAACTGTTAACGTTCATAAAACAAAACAGTCGATTCGCCGGTATAGGGCGTGGATGTTCAACACACAGCGCATGCGCAGCGTTAATTATATTCCGCGCGTTTGACGAGGGAGAACAGAGGCATTCGTGGGAAGAAGCTTTGCTTACATACTTTGCTTACATACTGTTAGTATATAATGTTAGTTATATTATGCAGTGCACGTATCTTTCCAGTTGTATCCATGAGGTTGTGCGTCAGTGTGGCAGTGCGTGCGTGTAATCCTAAGGTTTATAGCATCTCCCCTTGTATTTTCATTTCCTAACCATCCTAATAAAATACGTCATATAAGTTTACCGGTAATTGAAGACAACTGACCTTGCCTAGTTCACGTTTACTGGGACTGCCGGCCATCCGAACGATTTTATGCAAACTATACTGAAAGGAAAAAGAAACGCTGGGTGCGTATTTCCGCTATATAGTGTATGTTTAATATGCTACTGCTAATCGAATGGTACAGGGCGACATTAATTAGGCCTGTCCTTTTAGAAAGAAGGTTTAAACAGCACTGAACACACCAATGGTTACCCCTTTAAAGTTTCATTATCGTCAGAATGCGCATTTGGCTCAAGCAGGTGAGCAAACTTAGACTTTAAATGTTGCAATCACTTAACATTAAATACAGTACTGAACTGGCTCAATTTTTCAAAGAGGAACTTCAGCATTTATGAATTTCTTGTTACAACGTGTACTGTGATTAAAACGTCTACAACATCACAGTTGTGTCCTTTCTCTAACTAACTGCACTTTTTTTTTTACAAAACATCTTGGGATTTCCTTGAAATATATATGGAATTAAGTGTGCAGTATATGCAATATATAGCGGAAATACGCACCCTGCGTTTCTTTTTCCTTTCAGTATATATGACATATTTGGACGGTAAAAACAAAGACGAAATTGTAAACCTATATACTGTATTATTTAAAGCATTTTAACTGGTAATAACTCATGAATATCAATGAGTCACGTGTGAAGTAGTTTCAAGTCGACGAACACCCCAAAAAGTCGGTATATAACCAGAAATCGATGCGTAAAATATCACATTTTTATTTAGCCTTCGTACAGGTAACATCGATAAATATATGGCTTCTGAAGTTCTGAATATATGATAAAAAAAAAGTAATTGCTCGGAACGGGATTTGAACCACAGACGTTGCGCTTTTAAGTTTTGATAGATGTATGTTTATCCACTAGACCAAGGACATTTATTGGTATGTTGTAGCATTTTTCGACCTCGCAGGAGAGCTTATAAAAGCCTACAGTGTTTATTAAACTGAATGCTGATTGGCTAAATGTGTCTCTGAATGCTGATTGGCTAAATGTGTCTGACAAGGCCAGATTTGTTCATCGAGTGTAGTTGTTGATAAATGGTATATCGTTAGGCGATTTGTTACGCTGTACTTCAATCGTGACCGGAAAATATGAAGAAAGGAATAGAAATGCTGAAATTGCAAATAAATTATTCTGTTTTCTTGCAAAATGCGTTAATTTTACATGGTAACTGGTAATGAAACCCTATTAAAAATTACATATCGCCGTGATTTCCTAGTCACGTGATTTTTCAAGGTGCCCGGATGTGTTCTCCAAAATCACGAGGGTTAGAGCTTAGATATTATGTATATATCATCTAGTGGTCCTCTACCAAGTTTGTACAAATGGTGACCAAAATATTCTTCTCATTTAAATTTATTAATACATTTAAAAATCTTCTTCTCTGAAACCACAAGGGCTACAGCTTTGATATTTTGCATGTTGCATCATATAGTGGTCCTTTACCAAGTTGTACAAATGGTGACCCTGGCGTCAAAGTAAGCCCCTCACCGGGGTCAAACGTTTTACATAGAAATATTAGGAAATACATTTAAAAACGTTCTTTTTTGAAACCACAAGGTTAGGGCTTTGGTATTTTGCATGTAGCATCATCTAACAGAGTACACTTTGCCAGTAGATCGATTCAGGCCTTCCTGGGCCTCTTGTTTTCAGGGTTATGGACCTTTGAATATTATAACAATGGCCTTCCGTAATGGAAGGCACTAACTTGTTTTGTTCCAATTCCCCACATTGGAACTGCCGTGTCAACTTTTATCGGAATACCGACAGAAAACGTTATATTGCTCTACTCTCTACCTTACATTTCGCTATTAAAATTACATCACTTCATGACCATCAATCACTTATACATTGTGCTTCCCCAAACGCGCCGACTATCTTTTTTAAAAACACTAAATAGGTATTACGTAATAACTAGCGCACACACAAAAAATAACAAGTCGAGATATGGTTGTTTTGAGGCGGAATATTAGTTTCATATTGATAACATATAATATTACACCATGCAATGTTAATTTACACCTGCGACAAGATGGACTATATATTTATTGATTCATTTTGACTCTTGAGTGTCGTTCAGATAGGTTAAGTTATTTTGCCTCTTTATAAGTAGTAGTTAATATACCATTTTTTCAAGAACCGTTGTAGCTCAGCGGATAGAGCACTTGACTTGAAATCAAAAGGTCGTGTGTTCGAGCCCCGAAAGAGGCAACTTTTTATTTTTCTGTATATCATAATGTTACCTGTGTACAGGTACGATGTGCACTGGTCGATGTCTATATAATAAATGATGTTCTGCGTTATATTTTCTCGCTTAAATACCCGATTTCGACATGAGCTGGAGAACTAAAGACACGCATACAAAGAAAAAATCGATTGATATGGAGACTGTAGCTTTAAATGAGAATTTTGTAAAAGGGGATAATGTACGTTCAGCCAGGGCTCTATAAGATGTCATTTTCGTCCCAGGTCCAGCTTTACAAGGGCACCTGGGGTATTCCTCCACCAGTGGGAGCTAGAAAGTAGCCATATGTTGGTGTGACTATAAAATCCAATTCAATTCAACTTTACAATCAAACTCCGTTGTGTCGAGTAACCCCGCCATAAAACGGTTCACATATGATATAACATATTAATATACGTATAAAACGATATAATTCATGAAAAAACTATATGTCAAATGAAACAGATTGCAGGCCCGTGTAGTGTTGATTCGTCACTGTTTTCTGTTATTACACTGGGTGTATGTGTAGCAAATCATACCGGCGCATCTGTGTGTTCCTTCCCTTTGCCTCGTCCATCGGATGGAGCGGGGTGGGGAAGAGGGGAGGGGCGAGGAAGTAAACCTGGGTGTCCCGTGTATCGGTCGGTATCCGAGCACGACCACGTAAAAATACCAAAGCAAATCTAGTAAGGCAGGTCCCCGGATTCATATGTATCTTTTCTTATCAACAATTATAAACATGCAAAAAATATTTGCTTTGAACTTTTCAAATTAGTATTTGATATGCAAATGCAAGTTTTGCAGTTTTAATATTGACAGTCATGACTCTACAAACACTGTCGATCAAGATATGTTTCGGATGGCTAGTTGAATACACATACTAGATCAGTGTTTTTTTTATGTGTTTTGTGAATGCAACCTGTGCCCATGCCATTGTGAAAAATAGCGGCATTTTTCTAGAAATTGTGAAAATTTTAAAATATTATAACAAAAGAGAAATAAACTTTTTTAAAACGTAGAACGTAGTTTCAGAGGTTGGAATTGAGAGATGTAGTAAATCAAACGAAATATAAGACTAGTATCCTTACTGGGCTGTATTTACCCCCCGCCCCCCCCACCCCACCCCCCACCAAAAAGAAATAAAAAAATAATGTTTCAGATTGTGAATTTTTTGGATATAATTGTGGAAAAAGGATACTTTTTGGAATTGTGAATGGGGCCGAAATTTCGGCCCCCAAATTAGGCATAAAAAAACACTGTAGACACACACATAAATGACCGGGGCGGGGGAGCAGAGTATATAATTGGTACAGAAATGTTTTCTAAAATACAAATACACAGTAAATAATTTACCGTTTAGACAGTATCTAAACATGTGTTAGTGATATATTGTCAACTTCCATAAGCTGACAAAATAGAAACACGTCTTCCTTAAAACTACTGTGTTGATGAGCCGTTAAACAACATTCAATTCAATTCCTTAAAACCATATAGCGGATGCAATATTTCATTAATAATTATATGTATAGCCGAGTAATACACTTAGAAATGACAAACTTGAATATCTGAAAACGACGAAAGTGGTCCATTCTCAAGAATGATTGAAAAAAGTAGAGGATTCTCGGCTAAAATGAGAAAGTAAAACTTCAATCTTTTCTGGCTAGTCAAGTTGGGCTAGTACACACATCTTATCATAAAAACTTTATATGATCTAATCAGGCTGACCTTTAACTGCCGAAAATAGCCGAATCCAGATAGCCTAACCCAGATATAGATTTAACTTTGGAATTGTCATTCATTATTCAAGGGCTCTCAAAGTACTTTTTCTTTTGTTTACAAGCTCTTGCTTATTATTTTAAATTGCTAATTAACTTTAAACCTGAGCAGAATAGCAGAAAGTAGTTACAATTTGTGTACGGTTGAACGACGTAGGTGTGCGCTTAGTAAAGACACTGGAGATTAATTTTCAACGTCATTCTTGATTTATCCGCCTTTGAAATAAAATGGCATTTTTGTTTTTTTAAGTGGGGGAAAGCCTGAGAGAAAGGCACTACATTCACATTTCTCTCAGTTAGGAGATGCTACTGAGGGGATTGCAGTCACACGGTGATTGATCTGTGATCAGTACAGCTAAAAAAATGTTACATTTCCCCTCGTTATAATACTTTATAATAACCCATAACATTTCAAAATATTAAAACGACAGCACCAGCCTAATAACTTCCTGATTCATCTTGTATAATATTGCCAGTAAATTGTTAGTTTAAACTTATTTATTTTACATCGATTGTAACGAAAGCTCTATGAACTTATTTGAATCACTTCTCGATGTCTTCCTGGGTAGAACCAGTACTAAGCAATGCAGATAAAGTGTCTTGCTCAGGGACACAACGCATATGGCAATGACGGGTATCGAACCCACGACTTTTGGATCATGGGTCCAACGCTCTACCACTAGACCACAGCGCTCCACAGAAAATTGTTGAAGGCCCTCGTGGGTTTGTTGTTAAATGATGTTAAATAAATGAATTCACAGTTCAATATTGCCTAACTTTGCTGAACTAGTTCAGTACGTCAGCGGCGTAGCGTGGCCTGTTTTCAATATACTCCTAAAACGAGATGCGAAGCTTAAATACCACCCGCTAACCCCTCTCGCCCTTCTTATTTTCAAGTTACTTCCCGGGAGCTATGGCTACGCCCCTGGTAAGTATTTGCCAATTTAGCTTTTTCCTGAAACAATTTTAGTTACGCAATCATGTTTCATAGACACCACCACGCCCACGTAAATCATTAATGTGCCGCCCACTTACGAATTATCCTGTAGTGCGTCCGGTATCCTACTGTTGGCGGAATTAA
>JAWPHD010024689.1:0-18507 GCA_037043455.1 Cyrtodaria siliqua | reverse complement strand
GGAACGCCACGGACCTATAACATATCAGTTCTGTTCGCATTTTAACTCCGCGAACATGGACTATTTCTTTGTATTTTACGGACTATTTTACGAATTTTCAATTAAAACAGACGCCATTTTTTTACACCCGAAATTGGGCGCGCTGCGTCGGCGAGCACTACGGGAACCTTTGGAGTCTAACAACACGCGTACAGTGTTTCATACCGTAGATAATGTAAAAACTAATACATTACCGGACGAAATAACGTCCCATTATGTGTCAACACGATGCAGTGTTGGTGACTGACAGGTCACCGTGACATAACTTGACACGTGAAATTGACATGTTGGTCAAATTGGATTTGGGATTACTGTCTGCTGCTAGAGGTCCATGATCAAGGTATTTGTTTTGTCATTAAAATGTGTTTGTTAATACACAACACACACCACTTTTAGATCGTACATATTTAGACATTAGCCAAATATAGTGCCTAAAAAAGTGGCGTATACTGTTTAATAGAAAGTTCATATTTTTCGTGTACTCCGATCTTTCCAGTAACTGGATGTACAGTAAACTGTAGAACGTTTCGTGGAATAAAACATTTACTAGTAGAAATGCTATCAATGTCCCCAGCACCCCGCTCCCACCCAAGTACGGTAGATTGGGGTGTGGGGGTAGATGGAACTTGCATACCGAAAACAAGGAGGGGAAAGGAAACTAGAACCCCCCCCCACCCCACCCCCACCCCTCAGATGCATGAATGTAAATTGTTAGCGTTGTCTCTATATCGTTATGTTATTCCTATTTTCTCGCACATTTGTGAATACATAACCCGATACAACTACCATTGACACAATGTAAACTGCCATAGACATTTGACTGAAATCGGTCAGATTCATATTTATGTACAGTACAGTAAAGTTTTGAGGCAAGGAAGTGATTTTGAATTGACATTTATTTACATTTATTACATACTTTCTGTTGCGAAATAAACAACGCAGTTTTGAGAAAGTACACTTCACTTAAAAGCCTTTAAGGAGGTGGAGCTACTACGCTTGCCTCCAATGTGTCTCAAAAGAAATGACTATTCCATGGGCTGGAAATATGCTGTGAAAGTGGAACAATGATTTTAATGGATCTCCAGTTAGGCTACATTATATTTTACATGTATAATGAATGATGAGAGATGTTTTTATTACATTAACCGTGTTATTGAGCACAAGTAGTATCCATGCTTTATTTAATTTAGTTCTTTTTTTATCTTTTCTTTTTTTAAATATGTTACATTATGTATAACAAAGGATAAACTATGTCTGTTTGATCATTGACATTGGATTGATGTTGTTTTCAGAAAGGCCTCAAATGTGAATCGTGACCTTGAGCAGCTCTAAGTGAATTGATACTGACGACTTCAGAATATCAAGCCGTATTAAATGCCATTGGATCATATGGAGGTGAGAGCCTTTTAAAACATTGTTTGCACTTGTGTAGTTCTTTAAATGGAGCTTGTGTTATGCTTGCACGGTGCTGTTCAAAGTTAGAGTAAAAAATGTTTTCAGTGATAATGCAGCGTGATTGTCATATGAGCTCGTGTAAACTACATGTACTGGATACATGCGAAAACAAGTTGTGTTAAAGGTACACTAGGCAGTTTTTATTTGTTTAAAACCTCTGGAGTTCGGTTAATTTTTCTGCATAGTTTGCATTTGTGCATCATAAATATTATTTATTAGAATAGTTCAGAAGAAATTGTTTTACACATTACTTACTGTTGATAATAGTGCACCTATAATATTTTTGATAGAATAACGAAGACAAAAATAACTTTTAATGCAAGCAGGTTTAAATTTAAAATGTTACAAGGTTAACAAATGGAGATGCTAATGTTAAAGCTTGATAAATACTTCAAGATTGCCGTGTGTCCCTTTAACATCAACTAATTACAATATGATTATGGTCTATGTGATGGGTCCCCAATTTATTAAAGGGACACAGAGCAAATTTCTAATCTTGTGTCTGTTTTACACATTTTCACATCAGAACAGACCACACATCTACAAAAATGTCTTCTCAACTGCCCTATTTTATCATGTTTTATTTCTAAAACTAGGGGCATCACCAGGTTTTGAGAGAGAAAATAAATAGTTGTATATTAATGTTTTCTCCCCATGTTGATGTGCCATTTACTCAGTTTTGGTCAAGGGACGTTTATAGCATATCGGCTTTGAATCCAGTGAACACGGATTCAATTCTTACTGGCGCCACTGGGTTACTTCGATGTGTCCTGCTAGCCCCGTTCGTCTGATGGGAACGTAAACCGGATGGTCCTTTTTATCGGAGTCTGTCCTACAAGCACGTTAAAGAACCATAGGTATCTAATCGGTAACAAGCGTAGGGCAGGGTTCCTGGATGCCTATGTATATTTCCTCCTCTCTTTGGGGCGGCTCGAAATAACCTAAACAACGTGTTGATGAGGCGTTAAACAATAATTAAATTGTAAACTGTCCCATTCCCCTAAACATGCCCCCCCCCCCCCCCCCCCCCCCCCCCCTCGCAACACCTGATTCAAATTGAATACTCTGCTCGACTTATATTAACTTTTTATTCTATGTCTTTCTTTCCTTTCAGTCTGCACGTCATGTGGAAGAAGACTCCATGTACACCACTGTCCAGAGTCAATGCTGAAGTTTATGTTCGCTCAATTATTTGCTTAATAAAGTATACATATGAACTAACATATTGTCTTTATACGTATGTCTTCCACCACAAAGTGGTAGGTGAGACAGATTATATTTGGCCTTTCCGTTCGTCCGTCACAAATCTTGTCTGCGCTACTTGTTGGATTTTGACGAAACTTTGTACGAAGCATCAGTATGTGCATATCAAATATTGAAGGTCAAGGGCTCCGTGACCCAATAATGATTATGAAAAACCTGGTCTGCACTGTCCACTTCCCCAGAAGCAAAATTCATGGTTTGAGTGCATTTGGTGAGAGAATGATGCCTTTTGATTTTGAGGTCATTAGGTCAAAGGTCATTGTCACCGTGACATGATAATGTAAAATATTGTAAACTTAAGTCCACTTTCCCTAAAGCAAATCTCATGAATGATTTTGAGGTTAATAGGTCAAAGGTCAATATCACCCTGATATATTCAAACGTCATGGTTTGACTGCCTTTGGTAAGAGTATGATCCCTATTAATATTGAGGTCAATAAATCTGAGGTCAACGCCACAGTGACTTGATCATGAAAAATCGTTTCCGCAATCAAACTCTTTATTACTTTCTGAAGCTAATTTCATAAAACTTCATACTTCCACTGCCTTTGGTGAAATGATAATCCCTGTTTATTTTGAAGTCAGTACTTGAAAGGTCCGTTACCATGAACGGAAAAAGAAAAGTATTGCCCACACAGTTTTTCCTCTTACCTAAAGCAAATTTCATGAAACTTCATTGGTGGACAGTGGAAAGAGGATGATCGTTTGATTTTTAGGTAAAAGGTCAAGTCCACTATCCAAGGATAAGCATTTGTTACAACACACATGTTATAATATTAATGGTATAATATATGAATATTTTCTTGCACAATGTTGAATCCGGTAAAACAAGTGGTTTTGTTCACCGATATTGTCGCCTCTGAACCAAACCACTTCTTTTTAATTTACAGGATTCAACAGTGTTTAAGACATATTCCGATCATCCATTTTTTTTTAAATCATAAATTAAAAAATATATATATTAAAACAAACAAAACATGCTATTTGATTAAAACAGACGTATTCAAATTTTCAAAGTAGCAATATTCGCAGAATATAGTAGATTTCAATTGCTGAAAACAAACGTGTATTTTTTTTTCAGGAAAAAATAATTCCATGAATATAGTATTTATCATGATTATATATGTTCAGGGAAATGTTTAATATGTCTGTTTTCAAATACTACAGATCGTAACGCACCGCACATGTATATTCAGTATTTACTTTCAATATAGTAGTGAGTATGACTGCGTTCTGGGACCATATAAATATAAAAGAATAATATATATAAATATATATATATAACTATATATGCCCTATAAATATAAACGACCCGCACTTTTTGGTTTCACGCGTACAGTGTTTCACAACACCACACATCTGGCAATTGCTCCATTGACACAATGTCATGTCCACATGTTTATGTTATGAAATCTTCGAGTCTACACATAATCATGTTTGTTACTGACAGTAGCATGTCTGTTACTCGTCAGTCATTTATTTACTTGGTTAAAGGGACACATGCCAATCTTGCTTTCTTTAAAACTCGAGTCGCCCCCTCAGTTTTAAACGAACAGTTAAAAGAATATAATTCTTTCTGCCTGTTAAACTAATATTAGTTTATCGCTTTTTCTGATTTCGAAAATTAACTCTGCAACGTATGTTGCCGCCATCATGATTTCATTTTCCGATATACAGTTGCAACATTGTTAAAATACATTGGCCACTCTGACATAAACCCAAAGCATGTATAGATAAAAAATTAGTGTAAACTATATGGACACATACATTTTAAATATATGTGTTTACATAACGAAATTATTTAATTGTTTGTGTAGCCGGTCGTCTTTCCTTAATGGATATGAATGTTGCCGTCTTTGGGTCGGACGGTCCTGTTACTTAATTAGTACTTCTCTCCGTTTATTGAAAGTCTACATATATACAGAGGAGAGATGTATCTATATGATTTCGTTTTTATTCTCGCTTCTAAAATGATGAAATCGAATTTGATTACAACTGCGCATTCGCAGCTATATACAACTTAATCAATACGGTATGGAGGGTGGTGGGGGATGGGATGAGGGGCGGGGTTGCAGGGATACTACCGTAATGATGTCCTTGAAAAAAACTGTGAACATTCTACTCTTATAATTTATTAAATACAGAACAATGTTGAAATCAATATATCTCTTAAAAAGGATTTCACAATGTCATGGTTTTATATCCCGCGTGTCAATTAACTTCGAAAGGCGATTGTTCATATTTTAGCGAACACGGTGTACTTTGTTAATTTTGGGGGAAAAAAAGTACTTTTTTCTGATTGACTTTAAATTTTGGTTTTTAATAGTCGACATGTCAATGAACACTTTCATGAAAAAAAATTCGTTCTCGCTGTTAAAACTTCATTTTTTTGCATTTTTTTCGGATTCAGAAAATTAACACTGCAACATATATTTTCACCATCCTCATTTCCTTTCCCGACGTACCGTTGCAATTTGGTTTGTTAAAACCTATTCGGAGCACTCCGGCATAAACCAAAAGCATGTATAGATCAGAAATTTAATCTGGAATGCATGGATACATACATTTGAAATATATGTATTGAAATAATTCCATTATTTCATTTCTTGTGTACCCGGTCGCGTCTGTAAATGTATATGCGTTATGCCGTCTTTGAGTCCGTGGGTCATGTTAGTTAATTTTGGGGAAAAAAAGGTACTTGTCTCCGATTTCATTAAAATTTTGCATATGGACAGAGGAAAGATTTATCTACGCGTACATGCATTTGTTTTTATTCTCGCTTCTAAAATGACGAAATAAATCGATTTTGATTTAAAAGCGCATTGTTGGCAATTTAAACCTAAAAACAACCTAAATTCTTCCCTTTGAAAAATACCTTTAACGATTAATGGGAATTACACGAAGTGTACACCAATTATGTTCGACCAATGTAGTTTGTGAATATTATTACTTTAACAACGATCTGTGATTGTGTTTTGTCATAATCACAGTTTATAGATAAGAGGTGTATAAATCTGACCAGTGAAAATTTTCCCAATAATGTCATTTTGTTATCGATTTTATCACGTGACCTTGTTTGATAAATATTCATACGCCATAGGGCTGGCGTTCCTACTGATGTATCACTTTATATCATTCACAGAAATAGTTTGTCATATATTGTTTGCTATAGATTTAAATAGAAGAAGACGAAAACTTGGTTCACAGCCGGTCTTATACGTACCACCTCCGGATGTAACTGGCTACTTCAGGAAGTGGTCCTTGCTTTTGAATTTTCTTGTAAATAAAGTGTCATTTTAGGCTCATTCAGTATATTAATACCATTTAAATAGAAAATATCAGTATATTTCCGTACCACAAGAACCCCTTGATTAGCCTGATGTATCCGTAAGAACTGACACTTTCTCCCAGTGGGATTCGAATCCGCAGCGGTGAGAGGCAAGACAGTTTTAGGCGCTGCGTCCTTACTACCCCGGTTACGATTGCGATTTTGGATTAAGACATAGGAGATAACAGCGTATTTATCATGTACCACAAGGAACGTCGTTATCCATGACCAATAACTTTGACTTTAATTTCGGCAGAGTTATACAGTCTTTTAAAGCTCGTATTAGAAGTAATATGGTAATCAATCATGAATGTTTCCCACTTATCAGTATTAAAGGGACTCTGTCCATAAATAAAAATATTTAGAGCCACCCGGGAGTGAGAGAGGAAGAATGCACAAGAATCTGGAAACATGCCCTACTCTTACTATTTATATGGTTCCTTAATGTGCTCTGACATTAATTATCGCTTAACCATTTATTATTTTAATGAATCAGTAAAAATATTTTTTATTTGTTTAGTAACATATTTATTTCCAGAATCTTTACAGGTTTTGGATATAGAGAAATGAAAACTTCACTTATACCGTCTGAAGAAGATATCATTGGAAATATTCAGTATTGTAGTTGTGTAATGTCGTTAACATAATTATATATGAATATTGTGCTTTATAATCGCAAAGTTACTGTGTCCCTTTAAACAGAGAAATTCTTTTTGATTTAGATAAATATATTTTAAAATAAACTTGAAATTTGGTTGTTGTGTATTAAATGTTTGTCAACATATAGGTTATTTTGACTTGCTGTATAATTGATGCAATTATCCTGTTTCAACTTTTATTGTTTCACAAAATGACATTTTAGTCTAAGGGTATCATGTTTTATCAAGAAATGTCAGCCGAATTAATGTGATGTTGCAATTGCAATTAACACTGGCTATAACAAATACTGATAAAGGTGATCCTTTTGGGGCAACAAACACAATTAAGAGAATAAAGCAGCAGACTCGGTTTTATTGAGTCTGTTCATGAGAAGTAATGAAAGAAGCAACACCTCTCACGCCCCCTAGCACCGGCTTAAGAGGTATTCTACTTAAAAGCCATACATATTGGGTTCGTCGGTCCCAAAGGACCAGTAAAAATAACACTACTGATTCGTAGCACGGGGAGACATTTTACAGCCGCCACACTGCACTAAACGAACGCTAGTGTGAATTTAATAAATACTGATAAAGGTGATCCTTTGGGAGCAACAAACACAATTAAGAGAATAAAGCAGCAGACTCGGTTTTATTGAGTCTGTTCATGAGAAGTAATGAAAGAAGCAACACCTCTCACGCCCCTAGCACCGGCTTAAGTGGTATTCTACTTAAAAGCCATCTATATTGGGCTCGTTGGTCCAAAGGACCAGTAAAATAACACTACTGATTCGTAGCACGGGGACACTTTTTACAGCCGCCACACTGCACTAAACGAACGCTAGTGTGAATTTAATAAATACTGATAAAGGTGATCCTGTGGGAGCAACAAACACAATTAAAAGAATAAAGCAGCAGACTCGGTTTTATTGAGTCTGTTCATGAGAAGTAATGAAAGAAGCAACACCTCTCACGCCCCCTAGCACCGGCTTAAGCGGTATTCTACTTCAAAGCCATCTAAATTGGTCTCGTTGGTCCCAAAGGACCAGTAACAAGAAAAGTCATAGTATACAATATATACTATGACGACGAGCGGCAATAAGAATGAACATTGTAGAATATATTTGTTTTAATTCATTGCATTGGAAATTCCAATGCAATGAATTAAAACAAATATATTCTACAATTTTCATTCCAGGAATTAGAGCATCATGTGTGGTTTGTTTGTGTAAAATTAATAGCGAGTTCTATCTGGTGTAGCAATGGCAGGGAACAAAATGGAAAAGTGAAATAAAGATAGAAAGTTTTTTATTTAAAACTAAACGTCCAATTTAAGTGCTTTGCTATAACCAAGAAAGTGCTATATTCGCTATTTTTATATTAAGCAAAGACTGGAGGAGCTGGACAAAAAGGACCTTCGTTAAAACCGACAATTCGCTATAGGTGATTTCGGCTATAAATATGTATTCCGGCTATATGTATGGTTTTGACTATAAATAATGTTTTTAAACCACAATTATATAACAAGAAATCCGTGGATTCACATGTCTCACCTAAAGGGGGCTGGACTTAAAAATAAAAAGGTCAGTGATGCTTAAATGAAAGTTTGTAAACATTTTAGTAACTAAAAACAATCGAGTTTGCCGTTTGCTGAGATGACATTTAAGTGCATTTGTTTTAAAAGCAAAATGTCATTCTATTAAAAACAAGAGGCCCAAGAAGGCCTGTGGATGCTCTACTGGCTAAAACGGGTCTTATATCAAGGGTTGTCGACATAAAATTCCCATCAGTAGTTGTTTTTTTTAACATTGCAAAAACAACAGGGATAGGATGGCCTTAGATCGCTCACCTGGTAATCATGGGCAATAAGTCTGCTGTGTCTAGTCTGGCATGGGCATTTTTTAATTTGTCCCACTTTATTCTATGAATGAAATTTCATAAAAATGGGGGGGGGGGGGGGGGGGGGGTGGGGGGGGGGGGGGGGCGGTGGGAGGGGGGGTATATATTAACATTCTAAACAAATATTGTAAAGATCTGATAAAAAATATATAGTAACTACAGATTTAACAAAGGAAATTACAATTTAGCATTTTTCAACAAATGAAGAGCCATAACCTGTCGTTACTAACTAGATCTAGCTGGTTTTCGAACTTGTCCTAAATTTCATTGATATACCATGCTTTGCACAACTAGACATCATACTGAGGCTTCCTGCCAAATTTTATAGAAATCCAACAAGCCATTTAGGAGGAGTAGCGCCGACAAGAAACTTGAAGTAAAAATGTCGAAGTGTCATAACTCCGTCATAAATCAGCAAACTGGAACAAAAGCGCGATATGCACAACTAGACATCTACCGATACTTCCTGCCAAGTTTCGTTGAAATCCAACAAGGCGTTTAGGAGGAGTAACGCCGACAAGAATTTAAAAAAAAAATGTCAAGGGGCCGTAACTCCATGAAAAATCAACAAACCGGGAAAAAAATGCAAAAGGCACAGCAATGCTTCCTACTAACACGGCGTTAAGACCAAAAAAAAATAAATAATGAAATAAGAAAATTAAAAAAAAAAAAAAAAAAAAAAATATAAGTCATATATACTAATAATATAAAAAAAGGGCAAAACATCTGGTAAAGTTTGGTAAAGATCAGATGAAAAACGAAAGCCCTATCGTATTAACGAGGCAAAATATAGCATTTTTAACTAAACCAAGGGCCTTAACTCCGCTGTTATCGGTTCGATCTGGCTGGTTTTCGAACTTTTGCGAGCTGTCATTGATATTAACAATCTGGTGAAGTTTTGTAAAGATCGGATGAAAAATGAAGGCGTTTGGCCGGTAGAGCAAAAAATCATCAGCTCCAAAATGTAGGTCAATGTCATAGATGAAATCCAGGCATCCAAAAAAAAGATGCACTACCTAAGGCACAACTATGTCAAAATAGAATATGTTTTCTTCCAAAGATTAAGCTATAAATTAGATTTAAAACATCTAGTGCATAATTCTAGTTCATAAGAAAGTGATGTAAATGTAACAATTAAAGTTATCTGCCCTTTGCTTGGATGGTGAAGGTCACATCCACATTTGCTTTGTCACGTTGCAATGTACCACTCAAGATACAACTATAAGCAAAGTTTGAAAGGTCTTGGTGCATACAGTTCGTGAAAAAGTGACCTTAACGCCAAAGTTGAAGGTAAAAATTATAAGGTTATCTGCCCTTACACTACAGAGATCGCCCAGACATCACAAAAAGAGTGTACAAAACTAAGCGAAATTAATAAAGGTGTAGATCAAAAGAATGTCAAACTAAAACTATCACTGAAGGTTATTAATACCCTTGCAAACGCATACCCCATGACTACATGTATATGCGCAATTCCACTTCATACTGATGCTTCTCACAATGTTTGGGGTATGACAGAGGTCACAGTGACCTGATTTTGGTACGCGACACACCGCTATCCCAAGATGTATCCACATACCGAATTTGGTATCTCTAAGTGTTATTGTATTGAAAATATGGTCCAGACAAGCATTTTCTATGACAGAGGTCACAGGTCAAGGTCACAATTACCTTATTCTGGTATGCGACACACCGCTATCCCAAGATGTATCCAAATACCAAGTTTTCTATCCCTAAGACTTAGTGTTATAGTATTGAAAATACGGTCTGGACAAGCATTTTCTATGACAGAGGTCACAGGTCAAGGTCAAAGTCACAGTGGCCTTACTTTGGTATGCGACACACAGCTATCCCAAGATGACAAGAGGTGAAAGAGTCTGTGGACGCTCTACTGGGTAAATGTGCAGGGGACCGTAACACATTTTCAGCAATCATTCAACCGGCACATGGCAATGATATAGGCCACTAGTTGTTGAATGCCAGCCAGGGTAGCAGGAGAACTAGTCTGTATAAAGTGAGTGTATTACAGCGTTCCCACAGTTTTTTGAGAACAAAACTCAAGGTCTTTTCCAGGTTTTCCCACTGTTTTCAAGGATAACTAATTCATACCAGTGTTTGTCCGACACCGTTGTTGCAAACACGTTAAATTGTTCGCAGTACTAATATGAGACACCACAGAAGATGTTAGTTTATTGTTTTTGACAAGTATTGACTTTAACCCGCTGTTTTTTATGCCGTTCTCCCTCCTATGAAGGAAATTTAGTGTTGACATTTAACTTGTTCTCAGACGACCAGCTTTATCGATTCAAATGATGAGACGCTTGCACATACGACGGAACATTGCGAGTTTTATTCGTAAATACTCGGCTAAAATCGTCAACATATTTTACAGCGATCGAAAACAAAAGTACAATTTGGGGTTCACATTTCATTGATCAGAGCATTAACACATCTTTACGATAATTTCACGAATACCAATGGTTAATTTTTATTGGCTTACTAGGCCAGCATTAACCATTCGCCAAATCGCCATAGGCGAAAAGTAACCTGAACTGGCGAATGAAAACCGTAAGAAATACACACCAAATTCGCCAGACATGGGCGGTCTGGCGAATCCAAATTTCCGACCGATTTTGTCTAAAAGATCTCGGAAAATCCCAAATTCTAATTCACAAAGTCTTTTACTGTTTATAAGCCTCTATCACGCTGAGTGTTTTAGCTAATTAGTGACAATCAATTTAGATCGAAAAACTAATCAAGGCAGCGTTTTTTGAAAACCACTGTCAAATTGTCGGTGCGATAGACTCCGCCCACTGTTCCGCCTCTTGCTGTCAATCAACTGGTTTGTGTCCCAGCGCTCAACATTATCCACAGATTTAACTGTGTGATCGAGCCGAGTAAAACATCAAATGAGGCGCCCTCTAGCGTCCAAAATGGCTGATCAAAACAGAAAGTTTGTAAATGTTTGCTCACGAATTAGCCAGAGATACTCAGTGCGTCGGTGATAAGTGTTAAAGGGACACATGGCAATCTTGATTTTTTAAAAACTAGCAGCGTTCCGTTAGTTTTTCTACATAAATTGCATTTGTTCAATCCTTAATGTTAATTATAAGAATTGTATTAAGCCATTTGTTTTTGCATATTATTATTTTTTTATATTATTGCACCAGTAATATATTAAAACTTATAGTATAATAAGACGAAATAGTGAATACTTAAAATTTGATTTATTTAAATGTAACCAGGGTAAAAGTAAAAATGATACTGGATATATAAATTGAGACACCCATTTCAAATACTGCAAGATTGCCATGTGTCCCTTTAAGTGCCTACTAATTAGTTGTACACACGGTAGCGTAAACTGGAACAATGGCAAGGAGAACCGGTGTTTAATCGGCTGTTTCTGAATTGGGTTCATTTTATGGTTGATTGTTCAATCAACATGAAACAATACGAAAGGTGCGATTACTCAAAATATTGGTGCATGTAGCATTTCTGAATTAGCAGCGCGATCTTTCTAGCTTCTTTGGAACTCGTGTAAGTTGAACTTGTTGTATATGCCTCAGTTTAGCCTTACATTTTTTAAATATATTGCTATTTATTTTATTTCTCTGAATGTTAGCATATTGAAATGCATTTAAGGGGGGCGGTGGGAGGGGGGGTATATATTAACATTCTAAACAAATATTGTAAAGATCTGATAAAAAATATATAGTAACTACAGATTTAACAAAGGAAATTACAATTTAGCATTTTTCAACAAATGAAGAGCCATAACCTGTCGTTACTAACTAGATCTAGCTGGTTTTCGAACTTGTCCTAAATTTCATTGATATACCATGCTTTGCACAACTAGACATCATACTGAGGCTTCCTGCCAAATTTTATAGAAATCCAACAAGCCATTTAGGAGGTGTAGCGCCGACAAGAAACTTGAAGTAAAAATGTCGAAGTGTCATAACTCCGTCATAAATCAGCAAACTGTAACAAAAGCGCGATATGCACAACTAGACATCTACCGATACTTCCTGCCAAGTTTCGTTGAAATCCAACAAGGCGTTTAGGAGGAGTAACGCCGACAAGAATTTAAAAAAAAAATGTCAAGGGGCCGTAACTCATTGAAAAATCAACAAACCGGGAAAAAAATGCAAAAGGCACAGCAATGCTTCCTACTAACACGGCGTTAAGACCAAAAAAAAAATAATAATGAAATAAGAAAATAAAAAAAATAAAAAAAATATATATATAAGTCATATACACTTCTCAAAACTGCTAACTACACCGCTACGTTTTGGGTTATATATATCGATGGGTTGAATGTTTTTCAATAAAATAAAAAGGAAATACCAATTCAATCATTTTTACATCATTTCATTTTATTTTTTTCATGGGCAATGCTAGAACTAAACCACAATAAGCAATTACAAACGACCCATGTAAACACTAAAGTCACACTTTTCATTTCTTGTTCATAAAAGTGTGACTTTAGAGTTTACATGGGTCGTTTGTAATTGCTTATTGTGGTTTAGTTCTAGCATTGCCCATGAAAAAAATAAAATGAAATGATGTAAAAATGATTGAATTGGTATTTCCTTTTTATTTTATTGAAAAACATTCAACCCATCGATATATATAACCCAAAACGTGAGCGGTGTAGTTAGCAGTTTTGAGAAGTGTATACTAATAACATAAAAAAAGGGCAAAACATCTGGTAAAGTTTGGTAAAGATCAGATGAAAAACGAAAGCCCTATCGTATTAACGAGGCAAAATATAGCATTTTTAACTAAACCAAGGGCCTTAACTCCGCTGTTATCGGTTCGATCTGGCTGGTTTTCGAACTTTTGCGAGCTGTCATTGATATTAACAATCTGGTGAAGTTTTGTAAAGATCGGATGAAAAATGAAGGCGTTTGGCCGGTAGAGCAAAAAATCATCAGCTCCAAAATGTAGGTCAATGTCATAGATGAAATCCAGGCATCCAAAAAAAAGATGCACTACCTAAGGCACAACTATGTCAAAATAGAATATGTTTTCTTCCAAAGATTAAGCTATAAATTAGATTTAAAACATCTAGTGCATAATTCTAGTTCATAAGAAAGTGATGTAAATGTAACAATTAAAGTTATCTGCCCTTTGCTTGGATGGTGAAGGTCACATCCACATTTGCTTTGTTACGTTGCAATGTACCACTCAAGATACAACTATAAGCAAAGTTTGAAAGGTCTTGGTGCATACAGTTCGTGAAAAAGTGACCTTAACGCCAAAGTTGAAGGTAAAAATTATAAGGTTATCTGCCCTTACACTACAGAGATCGCCCAGACATCACAAAAAGAGTGTACAAAACTAAGCGAAATTAATAAAGGTGTAGATCAAAAGAATGTCAAACTAAAACTATCACTGAAGGTTATTAATACCCTTGCAAACGCATACCCCATGACTACATGTATATGCGCAATTCCACTTCATACTGATGCTTCTCACAATGTTTGGGGTATGACAGAGGTCACAGTGACCTGATTTTGGTACGCGACACACCGCTATCCCAAGATGTATCCACATACCGAATTTGGTATCTCTAAGTGTTATTGTATTGAAAATATGGTCCAGACAAGCATTTTCTATGACAGAGGTCACAGGTCAAGGTCACAATTACCTTATTCTGGTATGCGACACACCGCTATCCCAAGATGTATCCAAATACCAAGTTTTCCATCCCTAAGACTTAGTGTTATAGTATTGAAAATACGGTCTGGACAAGCATTTTCTATGACAGAGGTCACAGGTCAAGGTCAAAGTCACAGTGGCCTTACTTTGGTATGCGACACACAGCTATCCCAAGATGTATCCACATACCAAGTTTGGTATCTCTTAGTGTTATAGTATTGAAAATACGGTGCAGACAAGAGGTGAAAGAGTCTGTGGATGCTCTACTGGGTAAATGTGCAGGGGACCGTAACACATTTTCAGCAATCATTCAACCGGCACATGGCAATGATATAGGCCACTAGTTGTTGAATGCCAGCCAGGGTAGCAGGAGAACTAGTCTGTATAAAGTGAGTGTATTACAGCGTTCCCACAGTTTTTTGAGAACAAAACTCAAGGTGTTTTCCAGGTTTTCCCACTGTTTTCAAGGATAAATAATTCATACCAGTGTTTGTCCGACACCGTTGTTGCAAACACGTTAAATTGTTCGCAGTACTAATATGAGACACCACAGAAGATGTTAGTTTATTGTTTTTGACAAGTATTGACTTTAACCCGCTGTTTTTTATGCCGTTCTCCCTCCTATGAAGGAAATTTAGTGTTGACATTTAACTTGTTCTCAGACGACCAGCTTTATCGATTCAAATGATGAGACGCTTGCACATACGACGGAACATTGCGAGTTTTATTCGTAAATACTCGGCTAAAATCGTCAACATATTTTACAGCGATCGAAAACAAAAGTACAATTTGGGGTTCACATTTCATTGATCAGAGCATTAACACATCTTTACGATAATTTCACGAATACCAATGGTTAATTTTTATTGGCTTACTAGGCCAGCATTAACCATTCGCCAAATCGCCATAGGCGAAAAGTAACCTGAACTGGCGAATGAAAACCGTAAGAAATACACACCAAATTCGCCAGACATGGGCGGTCTGGCGAATCCAAATTTCCGACCGATTTTGTCTAAAAGATCTCGGAAAATCCCAAATTCTAATTCACAAAGTCTTTTACTGTTTATAAGCCTCTATCACGCTGAGTGTTTTAGCTAATTAGTGACAATCAATTTAGATCGAAAAACTAATCAAGGCAGCGTTTTTTGAAAACCACTGTCAAATTGTCGGTGCGATAGACTCCGCCCACTGTTCCGGCTCTTGCTGTCAATCAACTGGTTTGTGTCCCAGCGCTCAACATTATCCACAGATTTAACTGTGTGATCGAGCCGAGTAAAACATCAAATGAGGCGCCCTCTAGCGTCCAAAATGGCTGATCAAAACAGAAAGTTTGTAAATGTTTGCTCACGAATTAGCCAGAGATACTCAGTCCGTCGGTGTTAAGTGTTAAAGGGACACATGGCAATCTTGATTTTTTAAAAACTAGCAGCGTTCCGTTAGTTTTTCTACATAAATTGCATTTGTTCAATCCTTAATGTTAATTATAAGAATTGTATTAAGCCATTTGTTTTTGCATATTATTATTTTTTTATATTATTGCACCAGTAATATATTAAAACTTATAGTATAATAAGACGAAATAGTGAATACTTAAAATTTGATTTATTTAAATGTAACCAGGGTAAAAGTAAAAATGATACTGGATATATAAATTGAGACACCCATTTCAAATACTGCAAGATTGCCATGTGTCCCTTTAAGTGCCTACTAATTAGTTGTACACACGGTAGCGTAAACTGGAACAATGGCAAGGAGAACCGGTGTTTAATCGGCTGTTTCTGAATTGGGTTCATTTTATGGTTGATTGTTCAATCAACATGAAACAATACGAAAGGTGCGATTACTCAAAATATTGGTGTATGTAGCATTTCTGAATTAGCAGCGCGATCTTTCTAGCTTCTTTGGAACTCGTGTAAGTTGAACTTGTTGTATATGCCTCAGTTTAGCCTTACATTTTTTAAATATATTGCTATTTATTTTATTTCTCTGAATGTTAGCATATTGAAATGCATTTAATGAAAATACGAAATGGTGACAAGAGTCTGCATTTTTTTGTTTTCTTATTATATGCATGCATTCATTCTGTCCTTTTTTAAATTTCAGTCTTTACAAGTTTTAAAAATTAAAATAACATTAAATGAAATATAATTTTTAAAAAGTTTTGAATATTGTACAACTCAACATGTAGTTATAAGCACTAAAGCAGAATGCATATAATGTGAAAATATTGATACCCTATAGGTTAATAAAGCATACTCTTTTAACTTACTATTGATGTGTACGCAAACGCAAAGTTTTAGCGTCTTCAATTAGTTTAAAAATATCTCGGCAAAAGTCTCTGGCTAAAGACATTCTAATCTGGCTAAAGGAATTTTTAAGGCTTTAGCCATATTTGGCTATTGGGTTTAAAATCCTAGAGCAAGGCTAGGCTTACCAGGGGTGTAAAAAAATCCACTCGCCTGCAGGACTAGTGGAAGCAAAAAGCTACTCGCCCTTACCAATTTACCACTCGCCCTGCAGCATATAACCTGAACATTATTTTCACCACTATAGTAAGCTACAATAAGTACATTTGTGTACTTACAGACACTGTAGTAGCTGACAGGCAGTATGTGGATATTTTATTGTTATGCAAAGAAAGCGCCATATTATCTAACAACGCATTTAACCTGTGCAACCTGTCCTCATACACTGTCAAGGGATACTGTCATTTAAGATGTATTCCCTTCCACGCGGACATTCGTCGGTGAGTGTACAAAAAAAAAGCGCGGAGAATTAACTTCTACAACAACAACATTCTGCTGAACTTTCTCTTCAGTATTTTGTCTCCATTGGACCAATAATAGACGCCAGAACTAAATAGCGGTTGGGAACGCTTTTTGTTCAGCCATACCCGTTCTGATTCGCCGACACTCAGGCCGAATCCGCTTGCAGTCGCTGACGCAGACTTGCGACCTGATATCTGCTTGTTTACCCGCCATGTTTACAGTG
The DNA here is from genome assembly GCA_037043455.1 of Cyrtodaria siliqua. NCBI lineage: Eukaryota > Metazoa > Mollusca > Bivalvia > Adapedonta > Hiatellidae > Cyrtodaria > Cyrtodaria siliqua. Next base: position 1,233 of record JAWPHD010024689.1, on the reverse strand, counting down.
TCGATATGAAAAAAAACCAGTCTGACTGGTTAGCGATATATTGCATCACACTCCAATTGATTTTAGCGTGAATTGAATCACAGTCTATATGACGCTTAGGTTACCTGGTAACAAACAAACACCTGTTAAACTGGGTCCTGCAAACGACAATACGGAACAAAATTACGCGTCGGAAATGATCCAGATTTGAAATCTTGCAAATCTTGCAACATCGTGTTTGAACGATAGTTTAACTTAATTTTTATAGTGCAAAAAGTCACTCGCCCTGACGCCAAATGTTACTCGTCCGCAGGCAGCTTGCACTCGCCAATGCAAGCGGGCGAGTGGAATTTTACACCCCTGCTTACATAAAGTATGGAATATCAATTGACGTACACCTTTATTTTTATAAATCACCGGGATTCCACACTTGGAGAGGCTACACAACACTATTTTTTCCCGAATAAATCCCGTTTTTTACTGATTTGGGTAAAATTAGAGGGGTTTTCATGGCCTGGAATTACTGTTTTCAAATTCCCGACTTTTTCCCGATTTCCCGGTATGGGAACCATGATATTATGTACTTTAATGGGGCATAACACCGCCGAAAGTCATTCAACTGGAACACAACAATGACATGCGCAACTACACATGGCCTGCCATTGTATCAAGAAAACAGAAATGTGACAAAGTTTGTGTATTAAAACTTTAAAGAACTCAAAATCATTAACCAGTACACAACAACGGCAGTGCAACTAGGCTTGGTATACATCAGGTATAGTTCTATGACATAAAACGTCACAGAACAGAGCTACGGATAAGCATCGATTTTGCGTAAATTCCCAGTTAAAACTCCCTAAATACACAATTAAATTACTTTATTGGTGCGTACCAATTACGTTTAACAAATTAATTACGCAAAATAACTGTTTTTGTCAGCATACCATATTTTATCCATTACCGTGAAGACGGCCAATATCAAACGGAATGCATCGCCGTTTCTAGTCAATTCTCAAATAAGCGAGCCATTGAGTTGGTTAAATGTGACTGGTTATCAAGTGTATTTTTTTCACTCGAAAGTAAATCCTTCAGGAACAAAAATGTTGTATTCAGTCTATTTTTAATTATTCGGCATCACCGAAGCACTCAACTTTCTCTAAACGTCGTCAACATGGCGAAAAGAGGCGCAGGTGTTTGAACTCAGTGCAAGAATATTCATTATCGCTAAATATTAATAACTAACTCAGAACACAA
>JAWPHD010024688.1:0-18517 GCA_037043455.1 Cyrtodaria siliqua | reverse complement strand
TGAATATATATGCGTAAGAACGGAATATATATCCGTACGAACGGAATATATATGTGTAATAAATGGATATATATGTGTAAGAACTGAATATATATGCGTAAGAACTGAATATATATGCGTAAGAACTGAATATATATGTGTAAGAACTGAATATATATGTGTAAGAACTGAATATATATGTGTAAGAACTGAGTATATATGCGTAAGAACGGAATATATATGCGTAATAACTGAATATATGTGTAAGAACTGAATATAAATGCGTAAGAACGGAATATATATGCATAAGAACGGAATATATATGCGTAAGAACTGAATATATATGCGTAAGAACTGAATATATAGCGTAAAACTGAATATATATGCGTAAGAACTGAATATATATGCGTAAGAACTGAATATATGAGTAAGAACTGAATATATATGTGTAAGAACTGAATATATATGCGTAGGAATTGAATATATATGTGTAACAACGGAATATATATGCGTAAATATTGAATATATATGTGTAAGAAATGAATATATATGTGTAAGAACGGAATATATATGTGTAAGAACTGAATATATATGCGTAAGAACGGAATATATATGCCTAAGAACTGAATATATATGCGTAAGAACTCAATATATGCGTAAGAACTGAATATATATTTGTAAGAACTGAATATATATTTGTAAGTACTGAATATATATGTGTAAGAACTGAATATATATGCGTAAGAACTGAATATATGCGTAAGAACTGAATATATATGCGTAAGAACGGAATATATATTTGTAAGAACTGAATATATATGTGAAAGAACTGAATATATATGTGTAAGAACTGAATATATATGCGTAAGAACTGAATATATATGTGTAAGAACTGAATATATATGCGTAAGAACTGAATATATATGCGTAAGAAAGAAATATATATTTGTAAGAACTGAATATATATGTGTAATAACTGAATATATATGTGTAAGAACTGAATATATATGTGTAAGAACTGAATATATATGCGTAAGAACGGAATGCATATGCGTAAGAACTGAATATATATGTGTAAGAACTGAATATATATGCGTAAGAACTGAATATATATGCGTAAGAACTGAATATATGCGTAAGAACTGAATATATATGCGTAAGAACGAAATATATATTCGTAAGAACTGAATATATATGTGTAAGAACTGAATATATATGTGTAAGAACTGAATATATATGTGTAAGAACTGAATATATATTTGTAAAAACTGAATATATATGTTTAAGAACTGAATATATATGTGTAAGAACTGAATATATATGCGTAAGAACTGAATATATATGTGTAAGAACTGAATATATATGCCTAAGTACTGAATATATGCGTAAGAACTGAATATATATGCGTAAGAACGGAATATATATTTGTAAGAACTGAATATATATTTGTAAGAACCTGAATATATATGTGTAAGAACTGAATATATATGTGTCAGAACTGAATATAAAGGTGTAAGAACTGAATATATATGCGTAAGAACTGAATATATATGTGTAAGAACTGAATATATATGCGTAAGAACTGAATATATATACGTAAGAACTGAATATATGCGTAAGAACTGAATATATATGCGTAAGAACGGAATATATATGTGTAAGAACTAAATATATATGTGTAAGAACTAAATATATATGTGTAAGAACTGAATATATATGTGTAAGAACTGAATATATATGTGTAAGAACTGAATATATATGCGTATGAACGGAATATATATGCCTCTAAACTGAATATATATGCTTAAGAACGGAATATATATGCGTACGAACGGAATATATATGTGTAATAAATGGATATATATGTGTAAGAACTGAATATATATGCGTTAGAACTGAATATATATGCGTAAGAACTGAATATATATGTGTAAGAACTGAATATATATGTGTAAGAACTGAATATATATGTGTAAGAACTGAATATATATGCGTAAGAACGGAATATATATGCATAAGAACGGAATATATATGCGTAAGAACTGAATATATATGCGTAAGAACTGAATATATAGCGTAAAACTGAATATATATGCGTAAGAACTGAATATATATGCGTAAGAACTGAATATATGAGTAAGAACTGAATATATATGTGTAAGAACTGAATATATATGCGTAGGAACTGAATATATATGTGTAAGAACTGAATATATATGCGTAAATATTGAATATATATGTGTAAGAACTGAATATATATGCGTAAGAACTGAATATATATGTGTAAGAACTGAATATATGTGCGTTAGAACTGAATATATGCGTTAGAACTGAATATATATGCGTAAAAACGGAATATATATGCGTACGAACGGAATATATATGTGTAATAAATGGATATATATGTGTAAGAACTGAATATATATGCGTAAGAACTGAATATATATGCGTAAGAACTGAATATATATGTGTAAGAACTGAATATATATGTGTAAGAACTGAATATATATGCGTAAGAACGGAATGCATATGCGTAAGAACTGAATATATATGTGTAAGAACTGAATATATATGCGTAAGAACTGAATATATATGCGTAAGAACTGAATATATGCGTAAGAACTGAATATATATGCGTAAGAACGAAATATATATTCGTAAGAACTGAATATATATGTGTAAGAACTGAATATATATGTGTAAGAACTGAATATATATGTGTAAGAACTGAATATATATTTGTAAAAACTGAATATATATGTTTAAGAACTGAATATATATGTGTAAGAACTGAATATATATGCGTAAGAACTGAATATATATGTGTAAGAACTGAATATATATGCCTAAGTACTGAATATATGCGTAAGAACTGAATATATATGCGTAAGAACGGAATATATATTTGTAAGAACTGAATATATATGTGTAAGAACCTGAATATATATGTGTAAGAACTGAATATATATGTGTAAGAACTGAATATAAAGGTGTAAGAACTGAATATATATGCGTAAGAACTGAATATATATGTGTAAGAACTGAATATATATGCGTAAGAATTGAATATATGAGTAAGAACTGAATATATATGCGTAAGAACGGAATATATATTTGTAAGAACTGAAAATATATGTGTAAGAACTAAATATATATGTGTAAGAACTGAATATATATGTGTAAGAACTGAATATATATGTGTAATAACTGAATATATATGCGTATGAACGGAATATATATGCCTCTAAACTGAATATATATGCGTAAGAACGGAATATATATCCGTACGAACGGAATATATATGTGTAATAAATGGATATATATGTGTAAGAACTGAATATATATGCGTAAGAACTGAATATATATGCGTAAGAACTGAATATATATGTGTAAGAACTGAATATATATGTGTAAGAACTGAATATATATGTGTAAGAACTGAGTATATATGCGTAAGAACGGAATATATATGCGTAATAACTGAATATATGTGTAAGAACTGAATATATATGCGTAAGAACGGAATATATATGCATAAGAACGGAATATATATGCGTAAGAACTGAATATATATGCGTAAGAACTGAATATATAGCATAAAACTGAATATATATGCGTAAGAACTGAATATATATGCGTAAGAACTGAATATATGAGTAAGAACTGAATATATATGTGTAAGAACTGAATATATATGCGTAGGAATTGAATATATATGTGTAACAACGGAATATATATGCGTAAATATTGAATATATATGTGTAAGAAATGAATATATATGTGTAAGAACGGAATATATATGTGTAAGAACTGAATATATATGCGTAAGAACGGAATATATATGCCTAAGAACTGAATATATATGCGTAAGAACTCAATATATGCGTAAGAACTGAATATATATTTGTAAGAACTGAATATATATTTGTAAGTACTGAATATATATGTGTAAGAACTGAATATATATGCGTAAGAACTGAATATATGCGTAAGAACTGAATATATATGCGTAAGAACGGAATATATATTTGTAAGAACTGAATATATATGTGAAAGAACTGAATATATATGTGTAAGAACTGAATATATATGCGTAAGAACTGAATATATATGTGTAAGAACTGAATATATATGCGTAAGAACTGAATATATATGCGTAAGAAAGAAATATATATTTGTAAGAACTGAATATATATGTGTAATAACTGAATATATATGTGTAAGAACTGAATATATATGTGTAAGAACTGAATATATATGCGTAAGAACGGAATGCATATGCGTAAGAACTGAATATATATCTGTAAGAACTGCATATATATGCGTAAGAACTGAATATATATGCGTAAGAAATGAATATATGCGTAAGAACTGAATATATATGCGTAAGAACGAAATATATATTCGTAAGAACTGAATATATATGTGTAAGAACTGAATATATATGTGTAAGAACTGAATATATATATGTGTAAGAACTGAATATATATTTGTAAAAACTGAATATATATGTTTAAGAACTGAATATATATGTGTAAGAACTGAATATATATGCGTAAGAACTGAATATATATGTGTAAGAACTGAATATATATGCCTAAGTACTGAATATATGCGTAAGAACTGAATATATATGCGTAAGAACGGAATATATATTTGTAAGAACTGAATATATATTTGTAAGAACCTGAATATATATGTGTAAGAACTGAATATATATGTGTCAGAACTGAATATAAAGGTGTAAGAACTGAATATATATGCGTAAGAACTGAATATATATGTGTAAAAACTGAATATATATGCGTAAGAACTGAATATATATGCGTAAGAACTGAATATATGCGTAAGAACTGAATATATATGCGTAAGAACGGAATATATATTTGTAAGAACTAAATATATATGTTTAAGAACTAAATATATATGTGTAAGACCTGAATATATATGTGTAAGAACTGAATATATATGTGTAAGAACTGAATATATATGCGTATGAACGGAATATATATGCCTCTAAACTGAATATATATGCTTAAGAACGGAATATATATGCGTACGAACGGAATATATATGTGTAATAAATGGATATATATGTGTAAGAACTGAATATATATGCGTTAGAACTGAATATATATGCGTAAGAACTGAATATATATGTGTAAGAACTGAATATATATGTGTAAGAACTGAATATATATGTGTAAGAACTGAATATATATGCGTAAGAACGGAATATATATGCGTAATAACTGAATATATGTGTAAGAACTGAATATATATGCGTAAGAACGGAATATATATGCGTAAGAACTGAATATATGTGCGTAAGAACGGAATATATATGCATAAGAACGGAATATATATGCGTAAGAACTGAATATATATGCGTAAGAACTGAATATATAGCGTAAAACTGAATATATATGCGTAAGAACTGAATATATATGCGTAAGAACTGAATATATGAGTAAGAACTGAATATATATGTGTAAGAACTGAATATATATGCGTAGGAACTGAATATATATGTGTAAGAACGGAATATATATGCGTAAATATTGAATATATATGTGTAAGAACTGAATATATATGCGTAAGAACTGAATATATATGTGTAAGAACTGAATATATGTGCGTTAGAACTGAATATATGCGTTAGAACTGAATATATATGCGTAAGAACGGAATATATATTTGTCAGAACTGAATATATATGCGTAAGAACTGAATATATATGCGTAAGAACTGAATATATATGCGTAAGAACTGAATTTATATGTGTAAGAACTGAATATATATGTGTAAGAACTGAATATATATGCGTAAGAACGGAATATAAATGCGTAAGAACTGAATATATGTGTAAGAACTGAACATATATGCGTAAGAACGGAATATAAATGCATAAGAACTGAATATATATGCGTAAGAACGGAATATATATGCGTAAGAACGGAGTATATATGCGTGTGAACTGAATATATATGCGTAAGAACGGAATATATATGCGTAAGAACTGAATATATATGCGTTAGAACTGATAATATGAGTAAGAACTGAATATATATGTGTAAGAACTGAATATATATGTGTAAGAACTGAATATATATGTGTAAGAACTGAAAATATATGTGTAAGAACTGAATTATATATGTGTAAGAACAGAATATATATGTGTAAGAACTGAATATATATGCGTAAGAACGGAATATATATGCCTAAGAACGGAATATATATGCGTAAGAACGGAATATATATGCGTAAGAACGGAATATATATGCGTAAGAACGGAATATATATGCGTAAGAACGGAATATATATGGGTAAGAACGGAATATATATGCGTAAGAACTGAATATATATGTGTAAGAACTGAATATATGCGTAATAACGGAATATATATGCATAAGATAGGAATATATATCTGTAAGAACTGAATATATATGTGTAAGAACTGAATATATATGCGTAAGAACGGAATATATATTTGTAAGAATTGAATATATATGTGTAAGAACTGAATATATATGTGTAAGAACTGAATATATATGTGTAAGAACTGAATATATATGTGTAAGAACGGAATCTATATGTGTAAGAACTGAATATATATGCGTAAGAACGGAATATATATGCCTAAGAACTGAATATATATGCGTAAGAACTGAATATATGCGTAAGAACTGAATATATATTTGTAAGAACTGAATATATATTTGTAAGAACTGAATATATATGTGTAAGAACTGAATATATATGTGTAAGAACTGAATATATATGTGTAAGAACTGAATATATATGTGTAACAACTGAATATATATGCGTAAGAACTGAATATATGCGTAAGAACTGAATATATATGCGTAAGAACGGAATATATATTTGTAAGAACTGAATATATATGTGAAAGAACTGAATATATATGTGTAAGAACTGAATATATATGCGTAAGAACTGAATATATATGTGTAAGAACTGAATATATATGCGTAAGAACTGAATATAAATGCGTAAGAACTGAATATATATGCGTAAGAACGAAATATATATTGGTAAGAACTGAATATATATGTGTAATAACTGAATATATATGTGTAAGAACTGAATATATATGTGTAAGAACTGAATATATATGCGTAAGAACGGAATGCATATGCGTAAGAACTGAATATATATGTGTAAGAACTGAATATATATGCGTAAGAACTGAATATATATGCGTAAGAACTGAATATATGCGTAAGAACTGAATATATATGCGTAAGAACGAAATATATATTCGTAAGAACTGAATATATATGTGTAAGAACTAAATATATATGTGTAAGAACTGAATATATATGTGTAAGAACTGAATATATATTTGTAAAAACTGAATATATATGTTTTAGAACTGAATATATATGTGTAAGAACTGAATATATATGCGTAAGAACTGAATATATATGTGTAAGAACTGAATATATATGCCTAAGTACTGAATATATGCGTAAGAACTGAATATATATGCGTAAGAACGGAATATATATTTGTAAGAACTGAATATATATGTGTAAGAACCTGAATATATATGTGTAAGAACTGAATATATATGTGTAAGAACTGAATATAAAGGTGTAAGAACTGAATATATATGCGTAAGAACTGAATATATATGTGTATGAACGGAATATATATGCCTCTAAACTGAATATATATGCGTAAGAACGGAATATATATGCGTACGAACGGAATATATATGTGTAATAAAAATATATATATGTGTAAGAACTGAATATATATGTGTAAGAACTGAATATATATGCGTAAGAACGGAATATATATGCCTAAGAACGGAATATATATGCGTAAGAACGGAATATATATGCGTAAGAACGGAATATATATGCGTAAGAACGGAATATATATGCGTAAGAACGGAATATATATTTGTAAGAACGGAATATATATGCGTAAGAACTGAATATATATGTGTAAGAACTGAATATATGCGTAATAACGGAATATATATGCATAAGATAGGAATATATATCTGTAAGAACTGAATATATATGTGTAAGAACTGAATATATATGCGTAAGAACGGAATATATATTTGTAAGAATTGAATATATATGTGTAAGAACTGAATATATATGTGTAAGAACTGAATATATATGTGTAAGAACTGAATATATATGTGTAAGAACGGAATATATATGTGTAAGAACTGAATATATATGCGTAAGAACGGAATATATATGCCTAAGAACTGAATATATATGCGTAAGAACTGAATATATATGTGTAAGAACTGAATATATATGCGTAAAAACTGAATATATGCGTAAGAACTGAATATATATGCGTAAGAACGGAATATATATTTGTAAGAACTGAATATATATGTGTAAGAACTAAATATATATGTGTAAGAACTGAATATATATGTGTAAGAACTGAATATATATGTGTAAGAACTGAATATATATGCGTATGAACGGAATATATATGCCTCTAAACTGAATATATATGCGTAAGAACGGAATATATATGCGTACGAACGGAATATATATGTGTAATAAAAATATATATATGTGTAAGAACTGAATATATATGCGTAAGAACTGAATATATATGCGTAAGAACTGAATATATATGTGTAAGAACTGAATATATATGTGTAAGAACTGAATATATATGCGTAAGAACTGAATATATATGCGTAATAACGGAATATATATGCGTAATAACTGAATATATGTGTAAGAACTGAATATATATGCGTAAGAACGGAATATATATGCGTAAGAACTGAATATATGTGCGTAAGAACGGAATATATATGCATAAGAACGGAATATATATGCGTAAGAACTGAATATATATGCGTAAGAACTGAATATATAGCGTAAAACTGAATATATATGCATAAGAACTGAATATATATGCGTAAGAACTGAATATATGAGTACGAACTGAATATATATGTGTAAGAACTGAATATATATGCGTAGGAACTGAATATATATGTGTAAGAACGGAATATATATGCGTAAATATTGAATATATATGTGTTAGAACTGAATATATATGCGTAAGAGCTGAATATATATGTGTAAGAACTGAATATATGTGCGTTAGAACTGAATATATGCGTAAGAACTGAATATATATGCGTAAGAACGGAATATATATTTGTCAGAACTGAATATATATGCGTAAGAACTGAATATATATGCGTAAGAACTGAATATATATGCGTAAGAACTGAATTTATATGTGTAAGAACTGAATATATATGTGTAAGAACTGAATATATATGCGTAAGAACGGAATATAAATGCGTAAGAACTGAATATATGTGTAAGAACTGAACATATATGAGTAAGAACGGAATATAAATGCATAAGAACTGAATATATATGCGTAAGAACGGAATATATATGCGTAAGAACGGAGTATATATGCGTGTGAACTGAATATATATGCGTAAGAACGGAATATATTTGCGTAAGAACTGAATATATATGCGTTAGAACTGATAATATGAGTAAGAACTGAATATATATGTGTAAGAAATGAATATATATGTGTAAGAACTGAATATATATGTGTAAGAACTGAATATATATGTGTAAGAACTGAATTATATATGTGTAAGAACTGAATATATATGTGTAAGAACTGAATATATATGCGTAAGAACTGAATATATATGCCTAAGAACGGAATATATTTGCGTAAGAACGGAATATATATGCGTAAGAACGGGATATATATGCGTAAGAACGGAATATATATGGGTAAGAACGGAATATATATGCGTAAGAACTGAATATATATGTGTGTAAGAACTGAATATATGCGTAATAACGGAATATATATGCATAAGAACGGAATATATATCTGTAAGAACTGAATATATATGTGTAAGAACTGAATATATATGCGTAAGAACGGAATATATATTTGTAAGAACTGAATATATATGTGTAAGAACTGAATATATATGTGTAAGAACTGAATATATATGTGTAAGAATTGAATATATATGTGTAAGAACTGAATATATATGTGTAAGAACGGAATATATATGTGTAAGAACTGAATATATATGCGTAAGAACGGAATATATATGCCTAAGAACTGAATATTTATGCGTAAGAACGGAATATATATCCGTAAGAACGGAATATATATGCGTAAGCACGGAATATATATGCGTAAGAACTGAATATATATGCATAAGAACGGAATATATATCTGTAAGAACTGAATATATATGTGTAAGAACTAAATATATATGTGTAAGAACTGAATATATATGCGTAAGAACGAAATATATATGCGTAAGAACTGAATATATGCGTAAGAACTAAATTTATGCGTAAGAACGGAATATATATGCGTAAGAACGGAATATATATACGTAAGAACTTAATATATACGCGTAAGAGCTGAAAATATATGCGTAAGAACTGAATATATGCGTAAGAATGGTATATATATGCGTAAGAACGGCATATATATGTGTAAGAACTGAATATATATGTGTAAGAACTGAATATATATGTGTCAGAACTGAATATATATGCGTAAGAACTGAATATATATGCGTAAGAACTGAATATATATGCGTAAGAACTGAATATATATGTGTAAGAACTGAACATATATGAGTAAGAACGGAATATAAATGCATAAGAACTGAATATATATGCGTAAGAACGGAATATATATGCGTAAGAACGGAGTATATATGCGTGTGAACTGAATATATATGCGTAAGAACGGAATATATATGCGTAAGAACTGAATATATATGCGTTAGAACTGATAATATGAGTAAGAACTGAATATATATGTGTAAGAAATGAATATATATGTGTAAGAACTGAATATATATGTGTAAGAACTGAATATATATGTGTAAGAACTGAATTATATATGTGTAAGAACTGAATATATATGTGTAAGAACTGAATATATATGCGTAAGAACTGAATATATATGCCTAAGAACGGAATATATTTGCGTAAGAACGGAATATATATGCGTAAGAACGGAATATATATGCGTAAGAACGGAATATATATGGGTAAGAACGGAATATATATGCGTAAGAACTGAATATATATGTGTGTAAGAACTGAATATATGCGTAATAACGGAATATATATGCATAAGAACGGAATATATATCTGTAAGAACTGAATATATATGTGTAAGAACTGAATATATATGCGTAAGAACGGAATATATATTTGTAAGAACTGAATATATATGTGTAAGAACTGAATATATATGTGTAAGAACTGAATATATATGTGTAAGAATTGAATATATATGTGTAAGAACTGAATATATATGTGTAAGAACGGAATATATATGTGTAAGAACTGAATATATATGCCTAAGAACGGAATATATATGCCTAAGAACTGAATATTTATGCGTAAGAACGGAATATATATCCGTAAGAACGGAATATATATGCGTAAGCACGGAATATATATGCGTAAGAACTGAATATATATGCATAAGAACGGAATATATATCTGTAAGAACTGAATATATATGTGTAAGAACTAAATATATATGTGTAAGAACTGAATATATATGCGTAAGAACGAAATATATATGCGTAAGAACTGAATATATGCGTAAGAACTGAATTTATGCGTAAGAACGGAATATATATGCGTAAGAACGGAATATATATACGTAAGAACTTAATATATACGCGTAAGAGCTGAAAATATATGCGTAAGAACTGAATATATGCGTAAGAATTGTATATATATGCGTAAGAACGGCATATATATGTGTAAGAACTGAATATATATGTGTAAGAACTGAATATATATCTGTCAGAACTGAATATATATGCGTAAGAACTGAATATATATGCGTAATAACTGAATATATATGCGTAAGAACTGAATATATATGTGTAAGAACTGAATATATATGTGAAAGAACTGAATATATATGCGTAAGAACGAAATATATATGCGTAAGAACTGAATATATGTGTAATAACTGAATATGTATGCGTAAGAACTGAATATATATGTGTAAGAACTGAATATATATGTGTAAGTACTGAATATATATATGTGTAAGAACGGAATATATATGCGTAAGAACGGAATATATATGCGTAAGAACGGAATATATATGCGTAAGAACGGAATATATATGCGTAAGAACGGAATATATATGTGTAAGAACTGAATATATATGTGTAAGAACGGAATATATATGCGTAAGAACTGAATATATATGCGTAAGTACGGAATATATATGCCTAAGAACTGAATATATATGCGTAAGAACGGAATATATATGCGTAAGAACGGAATATATATGCGTAAGAACGGAATATATATGCGTAAGAACTGAATATATATGTGTAAGAACTGAATATTTATGTGTAAGAACTGAATATATATATGTGTAGAATATGTGCATTATTATCTGGCGTGTTGTAATGGTTGTTACTATGATAATTGTTATGATTATTGCAGCAAACCTGTATCAAGACACAACGTTAATCTCTTACCAAGTGAGCCAAGAAGTTGCATGTACAAGCCATGACACGCCAACAATGAGTTCCACCGTAAATGTTTCATATGTATACGTACTTTCAACAGAGATGCACACGTGAGAAATGCCACTGGCACTCTATGGCACGCAGAATGATACTTGTTGACATTTGATGTCCAAGGGACGTAATCCGTATACGGGGAAATAGAAGAAATAAAGATAACGTGGCTTTTTCTGCGATCTGAGTGTCCAAATGGTTATTATTTATAAAGGTATTACGTATAGAATATGTACATTATTATCTGGCGTGTTGTAATGGTTGTTACTATGATAATTGTTATGATTATTGCAGCAAACCTGTATCAAGACACAACGTTAATGTCTTACCAAGTGAGCCCAGAAGTTGCATGTACAAGCCATGACACGCCAACAATGAGGACCACCGTACATTTTTCATATGTATACGTACTTTCAACAGAGATGCACACGTGAGAAATGCCAGTGGCACTCTATGGCACACAGAATGATACTTGTTGACATTTTATGTCCAAAGGACGTAATCCGTGTACGGGGAAATAGAAGAAATAGAGATAACGTTTCTTTTTCTGAGATTTGAGTGTCAAAACGGTTATTGTTTATAAAGGTGTTACGTATAGAATATGTACAATATTATTTGGTGTGTTGTAATGGTTGTTACTATGATAATTGTTAATGATTATTGCAGCAAACCTGTATCAAGACACAACGTTAATCTCTTACCAAGTGAGCCCAGAAGTTGCATGTACAAGCCATGACACGGCAACAATGAGTTTCACCGTAAGTTTTTCATTTGTATACGTACTTTCAACAGAGATGACCACGTCAGAAATGCCACTGGCAGTCTATGGCACGCAAAATTATATTCGTTGACATTTTATGTCAAAGGGACGTAATTCGTTTACGGGTAAATAGAAAAAATAGAGATAACGTTGCTCTTTCTGCGATCTGAGTGTCCAAATGGTTATTATTTATAAAGGTATTGCGTATAGAATATGTACAATATTATCTGTCGTGTTGTAATGGTTGTTACTATGATTAGTGTTATGATTATTGCAGCTAACATGTATCAAGACACAACGTTAATCTTATCAAGTGAGCCCAGAAGTTGCATATACAAGCCATGACATGCCAACAATGAGTTCCATCGTAAGTTTTCATATGTACACGTACTTTAAACAGAGATGCACAGGTCAGAAATGCAACTGGCACTCTATGGCACGCAGAATGATACTTGTTGACATTTGATGTCCAAGGGACGTAATTCGTGTAAGAAATAGAAGAAATAAAGATAACGTGGCTTTTTCTGCGATCTGAGTGTCCAAATGGTTATTATTTATAAAGGTATTACGTATAGAATATGTACATTATTATCTGGCGTGTTGTAATGGTTGTTACTATGATAATTGTTATGATTATTGCAGCAAACCTGTATCAAGACACAGCGTTAATCTCTTACCAAGTGAGCCAAGAAGTTGCATGTACAAGCCATGACACGCCAACAATGAGTTCCACCGTAAATGTTTCATATGTATACGTACTTTCAACAGAGATGCACACGTGAGAAATGCCACTGTCACTCTATGGCACACAGAATGATACTTGTTGACATTTTATATCCAAGGGACGTAATCCGTGTACGGGGAAATAGAAGAAATAGAGTTAACGTTGCTTTTTCTGTGATCTGAATGTCAAAATGGTTATTATTTATAAAGGTATTACGTATAGAATATGTACAATATTATCTGTCGTGTTGTAATGGTTGTTACTATGATTAGTGTTATGATTATTGCAGCTAACATGTATCAAGACACAACGTTAATCTTATCAAGTGAGCCCAGAAGTTGCATATACAAGCCATGACATGCCAACAATGAGTTCCATCGTAAGTTTTTCATATGTACACGTACTTAAAACAGAGATGCACAGGTCAGAAATGCCACTGGCACTCTATGGCACGCAGAATGATACTTGTTGACATTTGATGTCCAAGGGACGTAATCCGTGTACGGGGAAATAGAAGAAATAAATATAACGTGGCTTTTTCTGCGATTTGAGTGTCCAAATGGTTATTATTTATAAAGGTATTACGTTTAGAATATGTACATTACTATCTGGCGTGTTGTAATGGTTGTTACTATGATAATTGTTATGATTATTGCAGCAAACCTGTATCAAGACACAACGTTAATCTCTTACCAAGTGAGCCAAGAAGTTGCATGTACAAGCCATGACACGACGACAATGAGTTCCACCGTAAATGTTTCATATGTATACGTACTTTCAACAGAGATGCACACGTGAGAAATGCCACTGGCACTCTATGGCACACAGAATGATACTGTTGACATTTTATGTCCAAGGGACGTAATCCGTGTACGGGGAAATAGAAGAAATAGAGATAACGTTTCTTTTTCTGCGATTTGAGTGTCAAAACGGTTATTGTTTATAAAGGTGTTACGTATAGAATATGTACAATATTATCTGGTGTGTTGTAATGGTTGTTACTATGATAATTGTTATGATTATTTCAGCAAACCTGTATCAAGACACAACGTTAATGTCTTACCAAGTGAGCCCAGAAGTTGCATGTACAAGCCATGACACGCCAACAATGAGTTCCACCGTAAATGTTTCATATGTATACGTACTTTCAACAGAGATGCACACGTGAGAAATGCCACTGGCACTCTATGGCACACAGAATGATACTTGTTGACATTTTATGTCAAAGGGACGTTATCCGTGTACGGGGAAATAGAAGAAATAGAGATAACGTTGCTTTTTCTGTGATCTGAGTGTCAAAATGGTTATTATTTATAAAGGTATTTCGTATAGAATATGTACAATATTATCTGTCGTATTGTAATGGTTGTTACTATGATTATTGTTATGATTATTGCAGCTAACATGTATCAAGACACAACGTTATCTCTTATCAAGTGAGCCCAGAATTTGCAGATACAAGCCATGACATGCCAACAATGAGTTCCATCGTAAGTTTTTCATATGTACACGTACTTTAAACAGAGATGCACACGTCAGAAATGCCACTGGCACTCTATGGCACGCAGAATGATACCTGTTGACATTTGATGTCCAAGGGACGTAATCCGTGTACGGGGGAAATAGAAGAAATAAAGATAACGTGGCTTTTTCTGCGATCTGAGTGTCCAAATGGTTATTATTTATAAAGGTATTACGTATAGAATATGTACATTATTATCTGGCGTGTTGTAATGGTTGTTACTATGATAATTGTTATGATTATTGCAGCAAACCTGTATCAAGACACAACGTTAATCACTTACAAGTGAGCCCAGAAGTTGCATGTACAATCCTTGACACGGCAACAATGAGTTTCACCGTAATTTTTTCATTTGTATACGTACTTTCAACAGAGATGACCACGTCAGAAATGCCACTGGCAGTCTATGGCACGCAAAATGATACTCGTTGACATTTTATGTCCAAGGGACGTAATTCGTTACGGGTAAATAGAAAAAATAGAGATAACGTTGCTCTTTCTGCGATCTGAGTGTCCAAATGGTTATTATTTATAAAGGTATTACGTATAGAATATGTACAATATTATCTGTCGTGTTGTAATGGTTGTTACTATGATTAGTGTTATGATTATTGCAGCTAACATGTATCAAGACACAACGTTAATCTTATCAAGTGAGACCAGAAGTTGCATATACAAGCCATGACATGCCAACAATGAGTTCCATCGTAAGTTTTTCATATGTACACGTACTTTAAACAGAGATGCACAGGTCAGAAATGCCACTGGCACTCTATGGCACGCAGAATGATACTTGTTGACATTTGATGTCCAAGGAACGTAATCCGTGTACGGGGAAATAAAACAAATAAAGATAACGTGGCTTTTTCTGCGATCTGAGTGTCCAAATGGTTATTATTTATTAAGGTATTACGTATAGAATATGTACATTATTATCTGGCGTGTTGTAATGGTTGTTACTATGAAAATTGTTATGATTATTGCAGCAAACCTGTATCAAGACACAACGTTAATGTCTTACCAAGTGAGCCCAGAAGTTGCATGTACAAGCCATGACACGCCAACAATGAGTTCCACCGTAAATGTTTCATATGTATACGTACTTTCAACAGAGATGCACACGTGAGAAATGCCACTGGCACTCTATGGCACACAGAATGATACTTGTTGACATTTTATATCCAAGGGACGTTATCCGTGTACGGGGAAATAGAAGAAATAGAGATAACGTTGCTTTTTCTGTGATCTGAGTGTCAAAATGGTTATTATTTACAAAGGTATTTCGTATAGAATATGTACAATATTATCTGTCGTATTGTAATGGTTGTTACTATGATTATTGTTATGATTATTGCAGCTAACATGTATCAAGACACAACGTTATCTCTTATCAAGTGAGCCCAGAAGTTGCATATACAAGCCATGACATGCCAACAATGAGTTCCATCGTAAGTTTTTCATATGTACACGTACTTTAAACAGAGATGCACAGGTCAGAAATGCCACTGGCACTCTATGGCACGCAGAATGATACTTGTTGACATTTGATGTCCAAGGGACGTAATCCGTGTACGGGGAAATAAAACAAATAAAGATAACGTGGCTTTTTCTGCGATCTGAGTGTCCAAATGGTTATTATTTATTAAGGTATTACGTATAGAATATGTACATTATTATCTGGCGTGTTGTAATGGTTGTTACTATGAAAATTGTTATGATTATTGCAGCAAACCTGTATCAAGACACAACGTTAATGTCTTACCAAGTGAGCCCAGAAGTTGCATGTACAAGCCATGACACGCCAACAATGAGTTCCACCTTAAATGTTTCATATGTATACGTACTTTCAACAGAGATGCACACGTGAGAAATGCCAGTGGCACTCTATGGCACACAGAATGATACTTGTTGACATTTTATGTCCAAAGGACGTAATCCGTGTACGGGGAAATAGAAGAAATAGAGATAACGTTTCTTTTTCTGCGATTTGAGTGTCAAAACGGTTATTGTTTATAAAGGTGTTACGTATAGAATATGTACAATATTATTTGGTGTGTTGTAATGGTTGTTACTATGATAATTGTTATGATTATTGCAGCAAACCTGTATCAAGACACAACGTTAATCTCTTACCAAGTGAGCCCAGAAGTTGCATGTACAAGCCATGACACGGCAACAATGAGTTTCACCGTAAGTATTTCATTTGTATACGTACTTTCAACAGAGATGACCACGTCAGAAATGCCGCTGGCAGTCTATGGCACGCAAAATGATACTCGTTGACATTTTATGTCCAAGGGACGTAATTCGTTTACGGGTAAATAGAAAAAATAGAGATAACGTTGCTCTTTCTGCGATCTGAGTGTCCAAATGGTTATTATTTATAAAGGTATTACGTATAGAATATGTACAATATTATCTGTCGTGTTGTAATGGTTGTTACTATGATTAGTGTTATGATTATTGCAGCTAACATGTATCAAGACACAACGTTAATCTTATCAAGTGAGCCCAGAAGTTGCATATACAAGCCATGACATGCCAACAATGAGTTCCATCGTAAGTTTTTCATATGTACACGTACTTTAAACAGAGATGCACAGGTCAGAAATGCCACTGGCACTCTATGGCACGCAGAATGATACTTGTTGACATTTGATGTCCAAGGGACGTAATCCGTGTACGGGGAAATAGAAGAAATAAAGATAACGTGGCTTTTTCTGCGATCTGAGTGTCCAAATGGTTATTATTTATAAAGGTATTACGTATAGAATATGTGCATTATTATCTGGCGTGTTGTAATGGTTGTTACTATGATAATTGTTATGATTATTGCAGCAAACCTGTATCAAGACACAACGTTAATCTCTTACCAATTGAGCCAAGAAGTTGCATGTACAAGCCATGACACGCCAACAATGAGTTCCACCGTAAATGTTT
>JAWPHD010024687.1:0-18517 GCA_037043455.1 Cyrtodaria siliqua | reverse complement strand
CATGAAGTATGGGAACCATCAATTCAAAAATGTTTGAGAAAAAATGTGTTAACAGGTCATTATATAATATTAGAGTAGAACATTCTAAGTGAAACAAAGGGCCATAATTCTGTAATAAATTATATAATCAATGATGGATGAATTTAGAGGGACATAAGGTCATCAGCTGCTATGTGTACATGAAGTTTGGGAACAATCAATTCGAAAAAGTTTGAGAAAAAATGTGTTAACAGGTCACCATTTGAACAAACTTGGTAGAGGACCATAAGCTTATAGCAAATGCAAAATATTAAACATCTGGCTCTTTCAGTTTCAGAGAAGAAGATTGTTTTAAGTTTTTCCCTGTACAAGTCCATGTAAAACATGTGACCCCTGGGGCTGAGCCAAATGTGACCCCAGGGTCACCATTTAAACAAACTTGGTAAAGGACCATAATCTTATAGTATGTGCAAAATATTAAAAGAGAAGAAGATTTTAAGTCTATGGAAAACATGCAAAATCTCAATATACAAACTTTGATCCCCAAGGGCACTATCATTTTTTATCCCTGGGATTTCATTTGAACAAACTTGATAGTCTAGGCGTTGGTGATCATTTTAAAAGAACAAGAAATCGCAAAATAAAAGAGAAATGATGCTTAAATTTATGAAAGTTTGTAAATAATAACTATTACAGTTTGCTGAGATGACATTTGAGTGCATTTTTAAAAAAAAAAAAAACACCAGCTCCAAAAAGTAGGTCAAGGTCATAGATGAAATCCATGCATCCAAAAAGAGACACAACTATGTCAAAATAGAAAGTTTTGTCTACCAAAGATTAAGCTATAATCTAGGTTTAAATCATCTACTGCATGATTATAGTTCATGAGAAACTTATGTAAATGTAACAAATAAAGTTATTTGACCTTTGCTTGGATGGTGAAGGTCACATCAAAAATTGCTTTTTGATGTACTACCCAAGAAACAACTGTAAGTGAAGTTTGAAAGGTCTAATGCAGACAGTTTGTGTAAAAATGACCTAAATGCGAGAGTTTAACTTCAAAACTATTAAGTTATCTGCCCTTTGCTTGGAGGGTCCAGGTCACTTCCACATTTGCTTTGTCACGTTGCAATGCACCACCCAAGATACAACTAAAAGCGAAGTTTGAAAGGTCTAGTGCATACAGTTTTTGGTCAAAATTGGCCAAGCGGTTTCTGAGGAGAAGTCATTTGAAGCAAAAGTTAACGACGACGGACGGACGGACGGACGGACGGACGGATGACGGATGAAGAGTGATCCGAATAGATCAACTTGAGCCTTCGTCTCAGGTGATCTAAACAAGAGGCCCAAGAGGGTTGTGGATGCTCTACTGGCTAATATGGCTCTTATAACATCAATGAAGCGAGTGACTATCATCTTAAAGAGGCAAAATAGAGCATTTTTAACTAAATCAAGAGCCATAACTCCGCCATTACTGGTCCGATATGGCTGGTTTTCGAAGTTGGCCAGTAGAGACAATAAAAATCAAAAAAAAAAAATCAATATAAAAATAATAAAACAAAAAAAAGTCAACAAATCTGGTAAAGTTTGGTAAAGATCAGATGAAAAATGAAGGCCCTATTGCCTTAACAAGGCAAAATATAGCATATTTAACAAAATCAAGGGCCATAACTCCACTGTTACTCGTCCGATATGGCTTGTTTTCAAACTTGTCTGACCTTTTATTGACATTAACAATCCGGTAAAATTTGGTAAAGATCGGATGAAAAACGAAGGCCCTATCATCTTAACGATGCAAAATATAGCATTTTTAACTAAATCAAAGGTCATAACTCCGCTGTTACTGGTCCGATCTGGCTGGTTTTCAATATTGTCTGAGCTTTCATTGACATTAACAATCTGTTAAAGTTTGGTAAAGATTGGATGAAAAATGAAGGCCCTATTGTCTTATGAGGCAAATTATAGCATTTTTAACTAAATTAAGAGCCATAACTCTGCTGTTACTGGTCCGATCTGGTTGATTTTCAACCTTATCTGAGCTTTTATTGCCACTAACAATCTGTTAAAGTTTGGTGAAGATTGGATGAAAAATGGAGGCCCTAATGTCTAAACGAGGCAAAATATAGCATTTTTAACTAAATCAAGGGCCATAACTCCGCTGTTACTTGTCCGATTTGGCTGGCTTTTGAACTCGTCTGAGCTTTTATTGACATTAACAATCTGGTAAAATTTGGTAATGATTGGATGAACAAGAGGCCCAAGAAGGCCTGTGGACGCTCTACTGGCTAACATGGCTCTTATAACATCAATGACATTTACGTTTTTTTGAAAGTTTCGGGCAAAAAACAGCTTTTTGACTAAAACAAGCAGGGGCAAAATATAGCATTTTTAACTAAATCAAGAGCCACAACTCCTCTGTTACTGGTCCGACTGGTCCAACAGAGAGCTAAAAAAAAATCCAAAAAAAAAAAAATCCAAAAAAAATACAAATTCAAAAATTCACAAACAAAATCCAAAAAAAAAAAAAAAATCCAAAAAAAAATAGTCAAAAAAAAAAAAAAAGGCAAAAAAAAATTTTATATTATATCGTCTTAACGAGAAAAAGTTAACGGACGGACGATGGACAACTCGTCATCCCATAAGCTCTTCGACCAGCAGAGCTAAAAATCAAGAAAAATAAATGTCTAAAATACTGTTAATTTTTTAATAAGAACAAAATTCTAAGTAAAACAAATGTCGATAATGTTCTGTAAAAGACTGCAGAATCTATAAACATTGATGCAGAGAAACATTGTATCATCACGTGTGAACTGTATGTCAAGTGTAATAACAATTCATGGAAACTTTTGAAGTGAAAGCCGCATGAAGTTCTTATACGTGAAAGATTCGAAGTCAAACGAAGTTACACAACATGTACTTACCTTATCCACAAGTTTCCATACTTGTATGTGGGCATTGCAGGGGGCTCCGAGTTGTCCTGGAAAATAACATTTAACTTTAAACAACAGCCTCCGAAAACAAACAGTAGGCTTAGGCCATAAAAAATTAATTACCTGGTTCTCAGGCCCGCCCGCATGTCTTTTTTTGGTACCGCATTTCCGATTTTATCTCAAAAGTAATAAAATAAAAATTGGAAATGCGCTACCGAAATTTCGAAAAAAAAGTTCCGCATCCAATGTCGTTCCGGTTTTTACATGCGACTACCTCAGGGGAATCCCCTTGTGGGTAGACTGGTGCGCGGCTGCCTATCTGCCGCTCTGCTCGCTAGCTTGCGAGTGTTGCAGTCGTACGGGTACTAATCTAGGAGAGTCAGACGCTTGAGACGCTCGGAACTAGTAGCCTAGTAGGTGCTACAGAACCGGCGATTTATTCAAGCGTCTAATCGACAAAGTCTAAGAACAACATGCAATAATGGCGGTGTCATCGAGTCGATTGAATCTAATACAAATATACGGACTTATTGTGATTGAAAGAAGCATATAAAGTCGGGAAGAAATAAGGTAATGATCGACAATAGAGATGAACTGATCGACAATAGGGATGAACTGATCCAACTGGTTATTGCACATGTATTTCGAGATATTTTGCATCAATACATGTATTGGAATTAAAAGTTTGGATAAAAAAAAATTGCCCGCTTCTGTTGACCTCTGTAAAATTGTAAAAAAAAAATGCGCCCGCCCGCATCTCTTCTCAGAAAAAGTGGCCTGAGAACCAGGTAATTAATTGTTTGTGGCTTACATCTGTCTTTTTTTTTTTTTTTTACATCTTTGATTATATGAATTAGCAATTCAGCACAAAAACAGAAGAAGCTTTCAACACGTGAATAACTGTTACAGTAAATATATTCTGATTTAATCACTAACTTCTACACAGTCTTAGACTAAGGGTCAATTATCTGGTCAATTTGAGCAATAATTCAGTAGTGGCTAATCACAAAATTTCGTCTGAGTGGTCTGAATAAAACAGAATCAGTTACGAATCTTTGCAATCTTTATTTGCTTTACATCGATTATACAGGGATTATTTAACTGCTGGGATCTATTATAGGGATGATAGACGTGTATTTTTTTTCACGAACTAAACAAAACTAAACACAACTATCATCGAGTGAAGGATTTTATAATCTATTTATTACATTTTAAATCAGTTTATGTATAATTTTAACCTAAATTATTAGCCTTATTGAACGTTATCGGTGGATGACGTTGACATCAGCAACACTTCATTGACGTCATAACTCATAACTCAATGTCACAGTTTGTCATTTTTGTGTTCCGAGTTAATTATTAATATTTAGCGATTATGAATATTCTTTCACTGAGAAATCCATATCTTTCACCCATAGAAATGTAATAAAAGGCTAAAGTAAACAGCTTATTCAAATCACTCTCCATGGTGCAGACAGACGACAGTGTAGGCGTGGTCCTAACGTGGGAGGAAACATGGAAAACCACATGATTGAGTTGGCGACCACAGTACAATGCTCAGATGCGGAGATTGAACCCAGGTTGCATCAGTGATAAATACATAAGCTACCAAGCCCGGACACAGCTTTTTTTTCGGGTCAATATAATCAACACAAGTCGTTGTTTAAGTCAGCTATGCCATCCATTGTAACGATCAGCTCACTTATCATAATGTATTATCAAGATTGCAGCCTCCATCAACAAGAAGTAGTTTGTTTTATTTATGTCATCAGGCCACCCTAATATCTGAGATGTTTTTCATGCGATGTTTTTCAAACTGTTTTTAAAGAGTTGCACACAATTATTAATGATGACAATTGTTAATTATTACATTTCTAAAGGTTAAAGATTAAAACTTCTTATTAAAAGAAATTTCATATTGACACATATTTTTAACTAATACTTAAAAGGAATGTATTAACAGTCTCTTTAGTTCATTTATAGAATGTATCAAATTCACATGAATTTTCAAATGGGCCAGGTCTGTAGCAAGTTAGCAGCACAAGAAGTTTTGAAACGTAATAAATAGACTACCAGATGGATTTGGGTATTGCGAATTGCTTTAAGAGATCTGTAGCATGTTTTGTTTCTTTACTCATTCACATCTGCTCACTCGTCAAAAACCACACACCTCCCATCTATCTCTTAAAAGAATTCCCCATAATAAAACGCAAACGTTAACTATCTCCGTATACCGACTGACATGCATGACAAATTACTGTGCAGTATAAGTATGGCGATTTTAACATTCAATATAACTTACATCTTCCTCTTTCAGTGGTGTCCAAAGTTCTTTCTCTATTATCTGTACTGCCTCTCCGACAGAGTGAAAACCTATACACGGGTAGAAACCTAGACGACTAGGATTCAGGTTCAGCTCTATCATCTTTTCACCATTTTTCCTAAAGAAGCCCTTCTTTTTGTCAAAATCCACATAAAAACTCATGATGTCCCCTTTCACACATTTCTGGGTCGAACGTGTTGGAGAGCCAGACTCCAGGAAAACTCTGAAAAATAAAAAATGTCACAAATCATTTAATGTTTTCTGTAAGAACATACATTTACTATTTAAATTTAGTTATTATTTCTCCAAAATGAACTTAAATATGACCATCTTCATTTGATGGCAAACAATCCTACCAAATATGAACTGAACCGCTCGAAACAGAATGAATAGTTGCAGCCACAAATCTCTAAGTCCAAAAAGGGCCATAACTGCGTTAAAAATTGTCGAAACAAAATGACGTTTAAATATGATCATCTTTAAGTAATGGCAAACAATCCAAATATTAACTGAATTTAATCCCTTCAAAACTGATCGCAATTTGAATTCCTAGTTGTGGCCCAAAGGTTCTTATTAGGCAATAAAATGTCTTAGTACAAAAGGGCCTCAACTGCATGAACAAGAGGCCTAAGAGGGCCTGTGGATGCTCTATGGGCTAAAATGGCTCTTATATCAAGGGTTGTCATCATAAAATTCCTATCAGTGCTTTTTCAAACTAGAAGGTCACGACCTACATGTCGAGCCCTATTATAAAGATCCAGGTTTTTGATCTGACCAACACCAATGTTAATCCCAAAATTTCTAAATAATGTCATTAACAGTAGGGGATGCATGTTGTAGCG
Organism: Cyrtodaria siliqua; assembly: GCA_037043455.1. Classification (NCBI taxonomy): domain Eukaryota; kingdom Metazoa; phylum Mollusca; class Bivalvia; order Adapedonta; family Hiatellidae; genus Cyrtodaria; species Cyrtodaria siliqua. The sequence continues at coordinate 12,443 of JAWPHD010024687.1, read as the reverse complement.
GAGTTCGCAACTGACAGATATTTCATAGAAAGTAAGTCACAGCAACCGAAATTATGCATATAATGTTAGATGCATATAAGGAACATTCTGGTGAATTTTGGTGAAAATCCTGCAAGATAAAAGCAAGATATGCATGTAATAGCAGTGACTGAACGTGACATATATTTCGCCGAAAGTTGGTCACAACGACCCAAAATTTTGCACATGCTGTTAGATGCATATAAGGAACATCCTGATGAAGTTTGGTCAAAATCCTATGGAAAGAAGTAAGAAACACCTGTCGTAGCAGAGCAGACATGACATATATTTCGTCGAAAATAAGTCACAGCGACCTAAAATTGTGCACGGGATGCTGGATCCATATAATAAACATTTTGGTGGAGTTCGGTGAAATCCTGCAAGTAACGAAGAAAATATTAAGTAAAGAAAATCAGACGGACGTACAGACAGACGGACGAATGAACAGATGGACAAACTGACACACATATACCCGGATGACACTGTGATCGCTAAGTCGAGTTATGACAAAAATTGCAATACCTTACTCATAACAAAAGTTACTGAGCAGAAACCATTTTTTCTCTATTTTTAGTAACAGCGACCTTGACCCCAGTGGTCCCAAATGCAATACAACCTTCCTTTCCATATAAGCTACCTACCCTGCAAGTTTCATTGCATTCCATATAAGCTACCTACTCTGCAAGTTTCATTGCAATATCTCACTCCAACCAAAAGTTACTGAACGGAAACCATTTTTACTATTTTTACTAAGAGTGACCTTGACCTTGAACCCAGTGACCCCAACTGCAATCCCAACAATCTTTTTCACATAGTCTACCTACCCAGCAAGTTTCGCCACAATACCTCACTCCACACAAAAGATCATGAGTTTGACCCAAGTTCCCAATATAGCATATTGCATATTTAAACAAGAGGTCAATGACCTGGAAGCTCTACTGATAGATTTTGATAGCTAGATCAGCCATGGAAATTTGTGAAGTTCTATAAAAATAGGATCAGCACTTTCAGAGAAGTAGTCGCCACAAGATTTCCTATATAACACTATGTGGTGGCCACGTTCGACATCGAATCAAAAGAATTTTGTTAAGGACCAACGACATGTCATGCCAGTCATTTTAGTAAAGGTTAAAAAACAATACCACTTATGGTTTTTGAGAAGTAGTCGCCACAAAGTTGTATTTTTAAAATCTATTTATAGCTATGGTGGCCATCTTGACTTACTGAGTGACTGGTTTTTACTTAGGACTAACTAGACATTAAGAGCAACATTCGTGTAAAGCTTCATGAAAATCCATGAAGTAGTTTCAGAGGAATAATCGCCACAGTTTTTTTCAATATAATTCTATTGTAATTCTATGTAAACAAAGCTGGCCACGGCAGCCATGTTTGACATAGAATTGAAATGAATTTTGTTTAGTACCAACTACATCATGTTGTGCCAGTCATAGTACCATCTACATGTTGCGCCAGTCATTTTGGTAAAGGTTCCAAATCAATATCACATGGTTTTTGAGAAGTAGTCGCCACAAAACTGTATTTTTAAAATCTATTTTTATCCATGGCAGTCATCTTGAATTTCTGGCCGACCTGAATTTTTGCTAGGATTAACTAGACATCAACAGCAAGATTCCTGTGAAGTTTCATGAAAATCCTTCACATAATTTCAGAGGAGTAGTCGCCACAAGGTTTTCCTATATAACTCTATGTAAACAAAGATGGGCTGCTGGCGGCCATGTTTGACATTGAATTGAAATGAATTTTGGTCAGGACCAACTACATGTCTTGCCAGTCATATTGGTAAAGGTTTCAAATTAATATCATTTATGGTTTTTGAGAAGTATTCGCCACAAAACTGTGTATTTTTAGCTGTGGTGGCCATCTTGAATTTCCGGCCGACCTGATTTTTTGCTTGAATCAACTAGACTTCCTAGGGCCACATTCCTGTGAAGTTTCATCAAAATCCATCAAGTACTTTCACAGGAGTAGTCGCTACAAGTTTAGTACTACATAACTCTATGTAAACAATGATGGCCGCTGTCAGCCATATTTAACGTTGAATTAAAATGATTTTCGACAAAGACCAACATTATGTTATAGTTTTCAAAATGATTTTCGACAAAGATCAACATCATGTCATAGTTTTCAAGTAGTCTTTACAAACTTCATTTTAAAAATCTATTTTTAGCTTCGGCTTAAAACGACAATCACATATGATAATCTTTGAAGCTTGCAGAATGTACAAAGATTTAGTTTCTTACCCTCCATCATCAGCATGGAAACCTATAGACTGTTTATTCCAACCTGGTTGCCTGTTTGGTGGGTAATCCTTGGGTACCAATCCAATGGAAATTGTCCCCAATCTACCCGTGGATAGGATCCCTGCAAATGCAAGTAAATAAGAATACAATGCAAGATCTCAGTAAAAGCTGCATTAGCTTACAAAATGTTGACAAACATTACACAACTACCATTATTGAATATTTACTAAATAGAAACAAGCTGTTTCGAGAGAATTCAGAAGCAGTTCACAAAAACATTACCACTTAGTAGGACTGAAGTCCAAACCCACACTAAAATTATATTTACAGGTAAGACAGAGGTGCTCCCAACTGAGCTACATGGGACAGTTATGTGATGCAAGCCATACTACAGGTAAGACAGAGGTGCTCCCGACTGAGCTACATGGGACAGTTATGTGATGCAAGCCATACTACAGGTAAGACAGAGGTGCTCCCAACTGAGCTACATAGGACAGTTATGTGATGCAAGCCATAGTACAGGTAAGACAGAGGTGCTCCTGACTGAGCTACATGGGACAGTTATGTGATGCAAGCCATACTACAGGTAAGACAGATGTGCTCCCAACTGAGCTACATGGGACAGTTATGTGATACAAGCCATACTACAGGTAAGACACAGGAGATCCCGACTGTGCTACACTTGACAGTTATGTGATGCAAGCCATACTACAGGTAAGACAGAGGTGCTCCCAACTGAGCTACATAGGACAGTTATGTGATGCAAGCCATAGTACAGGTAAGACAGAGGTGCTCCCAACTGAGCTACATGGGACAGTTATGTGATGCAAGCCATACTACATGTAAGACAGAGGTGCTCCCGACTGAGCTACATGGGACAGTTATGTGATGCAAGCCATACTACATGTAAGACAGAGGTGCTCCCGACTGAGCTACATGGGACAGTTATGTGAAGCAAGCCACAGAGGTGCTCCCAACTAAGCTATATGGGAAAGTTATTTGATGCAAGCCATAGTACAGGTAAGACAGATGTGCTCCCGACTGAGCTACATGGACAGTTATGTGATGCAAGCCATACTACAGGTAAGACAGAGGTGCTCCCGACTCAGCTACATGGGACAGTTATGTGATGCAAGCCATAATACAGGTAAGACAGAGGTGCTCCAGACTGAGCTACATGGGACAGTTATGTGATGCAAGCCATACTACAGGTAAGACAGAGGTGCTCCCGACTGAGCTACATGGGACAGTTATGTGATGCAAGCCATACTACAGGTAAGACAGAGGTGCTCCTAACTCAGCTACGTGGAACAGTTATGTGATGCAAGCCATACTACAGGTAAGACAGATGTGCTCCCAACTGAGCTACATGGGACAGTTATGTGATGCAAGCCATACTACAGGTAAGACAGAGGTGCTCCCGACTCAGCTACGTGGGACAGTTATGTGATGCAAGCCATACTACAGGTAAGACAGATGTGCTCCCAACTGAGCTACATGGGACAGTTATGTGATACAAGCCATACTACAGGTAAGACACAGGTGATCCCGACTGTGCTACACGGGACAGTTATGTGATGCAAGCCATACTACAGGTAAGACAGATGTGCTCCCGACTCAGCTACATGGGACAGTTATGTGATGCAAGCCATACTACATGTAAGACAGAGGTGCTCCCGACTGAGCTACATGGGAGTTATGTGATGCAAGCCATACTTCAGGTAAGACAGAGGTGCTCCCGACTCAGCTACATGGGACAGTTATGTAGTGCAAGCCATACTACAGGTAAGACATAGGTGCTCCTGACTTAGCTACATGGGACAGTTATGTGATGCAAGCCATACTACAGACAAAACCTAACGGGACAGATATGTGATGCAAGCCATACTACAGGTAAGACAGAGGTGCTCCTGACTCAGCTACATGGGACAGTTATGTGATGCAAGCCATACTACAGGTAAGACAGAGGTGCTCCCGACTCAGCTACATGGGACAGTTATGTGATGCAAGCCATACTACAGGTAAGACAGAGGTGCTCCCAACTGAGCTACATGGGACAGTTATGTGATGCAAGCCATAGTACAGGTAAGACAGAGGTGCTCCTGACTGAGCTACATGGGACAGTTATGTGATGCAAGCCATACTACAGGTAAGACAGAGGTGCTCCTGACTGAGCTACATGGGACAGTTATGTGATGCAAGCCATACTACAGGTAAGACAGAGGTGCTCCTGACTAAGCTACATGGGACAGTTATGTGATGCAAGCCATACTACATGTAAGACAGAGGTGCTCCCGACTCAGCTACATGGGACAGTTATGCGAAGCAAGCCATAGAGGTGCTCCCAACTAAGCTACATGGGAAAGTTATTTGATGCAAGCCATACTACAGGTAAGACAGATGTGCTCCCGACTGAGCTACATGGACAGTTATGTGATGCAAGCCATACTACAGGTAAGACAGAGGTGCTCCCGACTCAGCTACATGGGACAGTTATGTGATGCAAGCCATAATACAGGTAAGACAGAGGTGCTCCCGACTGAGCTACATGGGACAGTTATGTGATGCAAGCCATCCTACAGGTAAGACAGAGGTGCTCCCCACTGAGCTACATGGGACAGTTATGTGATGCAAGCCATACTACAGGTAAGACAGAGGTGCTCCCGACTGAGCTACATGGGACAGTTATGTGATGCAAGCCATACTACAGTCAAACCTAACGAGCCAGTTATGTGATGCAAGCCATACTACAGTCAAAACCTAACGGGACAGTTATGTGATGCAAGCCATACTACAGTCAAACCTAACGAGCCAGTTATGTGATGCAAGCCATACTACAGTCAAAACCTAATGGGACAGTTATGTGATGCAAGCCATACTACAGTCAAACCTAATGGGACAGTTATGTGATGCAAGCCATACTACAGTCAAACCTAATGGGACAGTTATGTGATGTAAGCCATATTACAGTCAAAACCTAACGGGACAGTTATGTGATGCAAGCCATACTACAGTCAAAACCTAATGGGACAGTTATGTGATGTAAGCCATACTACAGTCAAAACCTAACGGGACAGTTATGTGATGCAAGCCATACTACAGTCAAAACCTAATGGGACAGATATGTGATGCAAGCCATACTACAGTCAAAACCTAACGGGACAGTTATGTGATGCAAGCCATACTACAGTCAAAACCTAATGGGACAGATATGTGATGCAAGCCATACTACAGTCAAAACCTAATGGGACAGATATGTGATGCAAGCCATACTACAGTCAAAACCTAATGGGACAGATATGTGATGCAAGCCATACTACAGTCAAAACCTAACGGGACAGTTATGTGATGCAAGCCATACTACAGTCAAAACCTAAGGGACAGATATGTGATGCAAGCCATACTACAGTCAAAACCTAACGGGACAGTTATGTGATGCAAGCCATACTACAGTCAAAACCTAACGGGACAGTTATGTGATGCAAGCCATACTACAGTCAAAACGTAACGGGACAGTTATGTGATGCAAGCCATACTACAGTCAAAACCTAACGGGACAGTTATGTGATGCAAGCCATACTACAGTCAAAACCTAACGGGACAGTTATGTGATGCAAGCCATACTACAGTCAAAACCTAATGGGACAGTTATGTGATGCAAGCCATACTACAGTCAAAACCTAACGGGACAGTTATGTGATGCAAGCCATACTACAGTCAAAACCTAATGGGACAGTTATGTGATGCAAGCCATACTACAGTCAAAACCTAACGGGACAGTTATGTGATGCAAGCCATACTACAGTCAAAACCTAACGGGACAGTTATGTGATGCAAGCCATACTACAGTCAAAACCTAACGGGACAGTTATGTGATGCAAGCCATACTACAGTCAAAACCTAATGGGACTGTTATGTGATGCAAGCCATACTACAGTCAAAACCTAACGGGACAGTTATGTGATGCAAGCCATACTACAGTCAAAATTAAACGGGACTGTTATGTGATGCAAGCCATACTACAGTCAAAACCTAATGCGACAGTTATGTGATGCAAGCCATACTACAGTCAAAACCTAACGGGACAGTTATGTGATGCAAGCCATACTACAGTCAAAACCTAACGGGACAGTTATGTGATGCAAGCCATACTACAGTCAAACCTAACGGGACAGTTATGTGATGCAAGCCATACTACAGTCAAAACCTAATGGGACAGTTATGTGATGCAAGCCATACTACAGTCAAAACCTAACGGGACAGTTATGTGATGCAAGCCATACTACAGTCAAAACCTAACGGGACAGTTTTGTGATGCAAGCCATACTACAGTCAAAACCTATCGGGACAGTTATGTGATGCAAGCCATACTAGTCAAAACCTAATGTGACAGTTATGTGATGTAAGCCATACTACAGTCAAAACCTAACGGGACAGTTATGTGATGTAAGCCATACTACAGTCAAAACCTAATGGGACAGTTATGTGATGCAAGCCATACTAGTCAAAACCTAATGTAACAGTTATGTGATGTAAGCCATACTACAGTCAAAACCTAACGGGACAGTTATGTGATGCAAGCCATACTACAGTCAAAACCTAATGGGACAGTTATGTGATGCAAGCCATACTACAGTCAAAACCTAAGGGACAGTTATGTGATGTAAGCCATATTACAGTCAAAACCTAATGGGACAGTTATGTGATGTAAGCCATACTACAGTCAAAACCTAACGGGACAGTTATGTGATGCAAGCCATACTACAGTCAAAACCTAAGGGACAGTTATGTGATGCAAGCCATATTACAGTCAAAACCTAACGGGACAGTTATGTGATGCAAGCCATACTACAGTCAAAACCTAACGGGACAGTTATGTGATGCAAGCCATACTACAGTCAAACCCTAACGGGACAGTTATGTGATGCAAGCCATACTACAGTCAAACCCTAACGGGACAGTTATGTGATGCAAGCCATACTAGTCAAAACCTAACGGGACAGTTATGTGATGCAAGCCATATTACAGTCAAAACCTAACGGGACAGTTATGTGATGCAAGCCATACTACAGTCAAAACCTAACGGGACTGTTATGTGATGCAAGCCATACTACAGTCAAAACCTAACGGGACAGTTATGTGATGCAAGCCATACTACAGTCAAAACCTAACGGGACAGTTATGTGATGCAAGCCATACTACAGTCAAAACCTAACGGGACAGTTATGTGATGCAAGCCATACTAGTCAAAACCTAACGGGACAGTTATGTGATGCAAGCCATACTACAGTCAAAACCTAATGGGACAGATATGTGATGCAAGCCATATTACAGTCAAAACCTAACGGGACAGTTATGTGATGCAAGCCATACTACAGTCAAAACCTAACGGGACAGTTATGTGATGCAAGCCATACTAGTCAAAACCTAACGGGACAGTTATGTGATGCAAGCCATACTACAGTCAAAACCTAATGGGACAGATATGTGATGCAAGCCATACTACAGTCAAAACCTAACGGGACAGTTATGTGATGCAAGCCATACTACAGTCAAAACCTAAGGAACAGATATGTGATGCGAGCCATACTACAGCCAAACTAACGGGACAGTTATGTGATGCAAGCCATACTAGTCAAAACATAATGGGACAGTTATGTGATGCAAGCCATACTAGTCAAAACCTAACAGGACAGTTATGTGATGCAAGCCATACTACAGTCAAAACCTAACGGGACAGTTATGTGATGCAAGCCATACTACAGTCAAAACCTAACGGGACAGTTATGTGATGCAAGCCATACTACAGTCAAAACCTAACGGGACAGTTACGTGATGCAAGCCATACTAGTCAAAACCTAACGTGACAGTTATGTGATGCAAGCCATACTACAGTCAAAACCTAATGTGACAGTTATGTGATGCAAGCCATACTACAGTCAAAACCTAACGGGACAGTTATGTGATGCAAGCCATACTACAGTCAAAACCTAACGGGACAGTTATGTGATGCAAGCCATACTACAGTCAAAACCTAATGGGACAGTTATGTGATGCAAGCCATACTACAGTCAAAACCTAATGGGACAGATATGAGATGCAAGCCATACTACAGTCAAAACCTAACGGGACAGTTATGTGATGCAAGCCATACTACAGTCAAAACCTAAGGGACAGATATGTGATGCAAGCAATACTACAGTCAAAACCTAACGGGACAGTTATGTGATGCAAGCCATACTAGTCAAAACCTAATGGGACTGTTATGTGATGCAAGCCATACTAGTCAAAACCTAACGGGACAGTTATGTGATGCAAGCCATACTACAGTCAAAACCTAATGGGACAGATATGTGATGCAAGCCATACTACAGTCAAAACCTAACGGGACAGTTATGTGATGCAAGCCATACTACAGTCAAAACGTAACGGGACAGTTATGTGATGCAAGCCATACTACAGTCAAAACCTAATGGGACAGATATGTGATGCAAGCCATACTACAGTCAAAACCTAACGGGACAGTTATGTGATGTAAGCCATACTACAGTCAAAACCTAACGGGACAGTTATGTGATGTAAGCCATACTACAGTCAAAACCTAACAGGACAGTTATGTGATGTAAGCCATACTACAGTCAAAACCTAACGGGACAGTTATGTGATGTAAGCCATACTACAGTCAAAACCTAACGGGACAGTTATGTGATGTAAGCCATACTACAGTCAAAACCTAACGGGACAGTTATGTGATGTAAGCCATACTACAGTCAAAACCTAACGGGACAGTTATGTGATGTAAGCCATACTACAGTCAAAACCTAACAGGACAGTTATGTGATGTAAGCCATACTACAGTCAAAACCTAACGGGACAGTTATGTGATGTAAGCCATACTACAGTCAAACCCTAACGGGACAGTTATGTGATGCAAGCCATACTACAGTCAAAACCTAATGGGACAGTTATGTGATGCAAGCCATACTACAGTCAAAACCTAACGGGACAGTTATGTGATGCAAGCCATACTACAGTCAAACCCTAACGGGACAGTTATGTGATGCAAGCCATACTACAGTCAAACCCTAACGGGACAGTTATGTGATGCAAGCCATACTACAGTCAAAACCTAACGGGACAGTTATGTGATGCAAGCCATACTACAGTCAAACCCTAACGGGACAGTTATGTGATGCAAGCCATACTACAGTCAAAACCTAACGGGACAGTTATGTGATGCAAGCCATACTACAGTCAAAACCTAACGGGACAGTTATGTGATGCAAGCCATACTACAGTCAAACCCTAACGGGACAGTTATGTGATGCAAGCCATACTACAGTCAAAACCTAACAGGACAGTTATGTGATGCAAGCCATACTACAGTCAAAACCTAACGGGACAGTTATGTGATGCAAGCCATACTACAGTCAAAACCTATTATGTGATGCAAGCCATACTACAGTCAAAACCTAACGGGACAGTTATGTGATGCAAGCCATACTACAGTCAAACGTAACGGGACAGTTATGTGATGCAAGCCATACTACAGTCAAACCTAACGGGACAGTTATGTGATGCAAGCCATACTACAGTAAAACCTAACGGGACAGTTATGTGATGCAAGCCATACTACAGTCAAAACCTAACGGGACAGTTATGTGATGCAAGCCATACTACAGTAAAACCTAACGGGACAGTTATGTGATGCAAGCCATACTACAGTCAAACCTAACAGGACAGTTATGTGATGCAAGCCATACTACAGTCAAACCTAACGAGCCAGTTATGTGATGCAAGCCATACTACAGTCAAAACCTAACGAGCCAGTTATGTGATGCAAGCCATACTACAGTCAAAACCTAACGGGACAGTTATGTGATGCAAGCCATACTACAGTCAAAACCTAACGGGACAGTTATGTGATGCAAGCCATACTACAGTCAAACCTAACGAGCCAGTTATGTGATGCAAGCCATACTACAGTCAAAACCTAACGAGCCAGTTATGTGATGCAAGCCATACTACAGTCAAAACCTAACGGGACAGTTATGTGATGCAAGCCATACTACAGTCAAAACCTAACGGGACAGTTATGTGATGCAAGCCATACTACAGTCAAAACCTAACGGGACAGTTATGTGATGCAAGCCATACTACAGTCAAACCTAACGGGACAGTTATGTGATGCAAGCCATACTACAGTCAAAACCTAACGGGACAGTTATGTGATGCAAGCCATACTAGTCAAAACCTAACGGGACAGTTATGTGATGCGAGCCATACTACAGTCAAACCTAACGGGACAGTTATGTGATGCAAGCCATACTAGTCAAAACCTAACAGGACAGTTATGTGATGTAAGCCATACTACAGTCAAACCTAACGGGACAGTTATGTGATGCAAGCCATACTAGTCAAAACCTAAAGGGACAGTTATGTGATGTGAGCCATACTACAGTCAAACCTAACGGGACAGTTATGTGATGCAAGCTATACTACAGTCAAAACCTAACGGGACAGTTATGTGATGTAAGCCATACTACAGTCAAAACCTAATGTGACAGTTATGTGATGCAAGCCATACTACAGTCAAACCTAACGGGACAGTTATGTGATGCAAGCCATACTAGTCAAAACCTAACAGGACAGTTATGTGATGTAAGCCATACTACAGTCAAACCTAACAGGACAGTTATGTGATGCAAGCCATACTAGTCAAAACCTAAAGGGACAGTTATGTGATGTGAGCCATACTACAGTCAAAACCTAACGGGACAGTTATGTGATGTAAGCCATACTACAGTCAAAACCTAACGGGACAGTTATGTGATGCAAGCCATACTACAGTCAAAACCTAACGGGACAGTTATGTGATGTAAGCCATACTACAGTCAAAACCTAACGGGACAGTTATGTGATGCAAGCCATACTACAGTCAAAACCTAACGGGACTGTTATGTGATGCAAGCCATACTACAGTCAAAACCTAACGGGACTGTTATGTGATGCAAGCCATACTACAGTCAAAACCTAACGGGACAGTTATGTGATGCAAGCCATACTACAGTCAAAACCTAACGGGACTGTTATGTGATGCAAGCCATACTACAGTCAAAACCTAACGGGACTGTTATGTGATGCAAGCCATACTAGTCAAAACCTAACGAGACAGTTATGTGATGCAAGCCATACTACAGTCAAAACCTAACGAGACAGTTATGTGATGCAAGCCATACTAGTCAAAACCTAACGGGACAGTTATGTGATGCAAGCCATACTACAGTCAAACCTAACGGGACAGTTATGTGATGCAAGCCATACTAGTCAAAACCTAACGGGACAGTTATGTGATGCAAGCTATACTACAGTCAAAACCTAACGGGACAGTTATGTGATGTAAGCCATACTACAGTCAAAACCTAATGTGACAGTTATGTGATGCAAGCCATACTACAGTCAAAACCTAACGAGACAGTTATGTGATGCAAGCCATACTACAGTCAAAACCTAACGAGACAGTTATGTGATGCAAGCCATACTACAGTCAAACCTAACGGGACAGTTATGTGATGCAAGCCATACTACAGTCAAACCTAACGAGACAGTTATGTGATGCAAGCCATACTACAGTCAAACCTAACGGGACAGTTATGTGATGCAAGCTATACTACAGTCAAAACCTAACGGGACAGTTATGTGATGCAAGCCATACTAGTGAAAACCTAACGGGACAGATATGTGATGCAAGCCATACTACAGTCAAACCTAACGGGACAGTTATGTGATGCAAGCCATACTAGTGAAAACCTAACGGGACAGATATGTGATGCAAGCCATACTACAGTCAAAACCTAACGGGACAGTTATGTGATGCAAGCCAGACTACAGTCAAAACCTAACGGGACAGTTATGTGATGCAAGCTATACTACAGTCAAAACCTAACGGGACAGTTATGTGATGTAAGCCATACTACAGTCAAAACCTAATGTGACAGTTATGTGATGCAAGCCATACTACAGTCAAAACCTAACGGGACAGTTATGTGATGTAAGCCATACTACAGTCAAAACCTAACGGGACAGTTATGTGATGCAAGCTATACTACAGTCAAAACCTAACGGGACAGTTATGTGATGTAAGCCATACTACAGTCAAAACCT